>JAPYZR010000040.1:0-178024 GCA_030522945.1 Trichopria nigra | reverse complement strand
AAATAAAATAAATAAAATAAATAAAATAAATAAAATAAATAAAATAAATAAAATAAATAAAATAAATAAAATAAATAAAATAAATAAAATAAAATAAAAACAGCATGGAAGAAACAAGAAATTGGCAGATTTCGACAAAAATTAGATAACGAACAATTTTTTTTATATTTTAATGAGAATCGTATTATAATATACAACTGAAAAATGACATTGAAGAGACTATTATAAAAAAAAAGAAAAAAAAAATATGAATATAAACAACAATTATTATTTAAAAAAAAACATATTTTTTACACACATAATATATACATAATAATACATAAAAATATACATATATATACGTATATATATATATATATATATATATATTGTTCAGACTATCGTCGTTGTATTTGCAGCGATTCAAACGATGTATAATTTAAATGTGTATTTGTATGTTTGTGTTGATCGTCCGATGACCATTGTATTGTTTGCGATTGTTGTTTACGAATATTCTGAAACATTCGAGCGAAAAATGTATTTTGAACTCGTCCATTCTAGCACTTCGAAATAATACCACGCAATATCGTACATCACGCGAAAGAGACCTTCATATATTAGAATTGTGTACGTACTTGCGATCCGCGCATAAATTGTACTCTTAATTTGTTATTAAAAAAAAAGTTCATTTGGAAAAATTCGCATCCCTAAATTCTCGAATTCATTTATTATACAATTTTCGTTTTGGTGTGAGCGTCCGCCTACGCATATCGACCGACCGACGATCAAGTCGCACGATATATTACATTTAGTATTATTTTATTTCATTTTAATTATTAATACACGTTTATGTTTTCAACCAAGAATTTAAAATAATGAGAAAAATAAGACATGCACCATATAAAAATAAAACAAATCCTAAATATTAAGAGCATTAAATTCAAATAAATATTCCATCGTCAAAAAGTGAAAATGTTAAAAATCAAAATAAAGAAATAAACACGGCTATTTTCGAAAATCGGAATGTGGAATTGAGTAAACGAAACGTAAATTGTCGTAAAACACTGATAATCAATTTAAATCGTAAAATAAACAATACAAAAAATGGAAAAAGGAAAAAAAAAACGAAAAAAAAATATTGACAAAACCTGAAATCTAAACAAATCTTGAAATGAATGCAAATGGATCGCATGACGCCTCAGTCGATAATAAAAATCTTAAAACTATATTAAATTCCGAATCCCATAAAAAAAAAATTGCCTGTGAATTGAAAGTGAAGACCATAAGAAAGTAAAAATTATAAATAATAATCAAAACAATGAAACATAAAAAAAAAATATTTAAAAATGTCACAAATTAAAATATATATATATATATATATATAAGTAACAATAAAAATCGAGTAAATTGACAGTACTCGTCGTTTCAAATTTCAAGTTCTCCGCGCGATTGATGTTTAATCACCGCGGAATGCGCGATGTAAATATCAGCGTTCGAATTTCGAAACTCTTAATTCCTTCGTGTTTGACTTTAAACAATTACATTTTTTTTTATCTCTCAAGTACGATCCATCTAGCTCCCATTTACACCCGTATACGCGTATACATGCATACATACATATATATATATATATATACTGTTAACAAAACACCCGCATGATCGATGCGGCCTTGCTCCTCACGTGCAGCGTGGTATTTTTCCCAAGTTGTATATCGTCACAAATGCTTTATGAAAACAAAAAGAAAGAAAAAACCTGAAATCTATAAAAGCTGCATATACGATAATAAAGGCCGATGACTTTTAAGCGGCGCAATTGCATTTCGTTCCGTATTTAGTATTCCTCGAGAGAGGCGCCATGTTTGCCTGCCTTTTTTCTTCCAATTCGAAGTAGGCTTCTTCATTTTCATCCCGATCGCGTCGCCTCTTTTGTCCGCCTTATCGGTGATGGATTTTTTTTCGAGCTCGCTTCTATTGTGTCGCGAATTTCAAAAGGGATGAGTCGTATTATGGGAATTTGCATCATTGGCCGATGAAGGCACAATTTCGTTTCTTTTGTACCACCAAGGGGAACGACCCCGATTCGTCTTATATACATGTATATACTTCTTTTCTTTTAATTTCTTTTTTTTTTTTTTAATTTTTGACCACTATATTGGGTCCAATTTATAAATTTCGTAATTTAGTTCATAATCGGCGAAATCACAATCCTACCTATACATGAAGTATAGAATTTAAAGCTTCAAGTCCACTTATTAAGCACAATAATCATGCATTGAAAGTGGAGTGCCCAAAAATTGAGTACCGAAATACAAATAAATTGAAGATTGGAATAAAATTTATGATTTCAGATTATTTAATGTAATTCGTTGCAAATCGACGAAATATTGTACGCCTTTTATTTGCTGGCTAAAGATGGAATGAAATCAACAAAGTGACCAAAATAATTCAAAACCTAATTTAAAAAACGAGCTCAAAATTTTAAATATTCTGACCAATATTGATGGGCCAAAATATTAAAACAAAACGCTAAAACTTTTTAGACCAATCGTTAAAAACCAACATAGAAAAATCGAATTTTTCAAATCGATCATTCCGAAAGAGAAATAAAGAACAAAGGACCCAAAATAGTAACCAAAAAGAATTTACTAGCGAGTCCAATAGCCATCGCCATTGATCTTTCTAAATCTTTTCATTTCGAACGTTTATTTAACTGTATCATTTTGGGTTTTGTGGACATTCAAACTATACTAAGTTGCAAATGTCGACAGCTACGATATAAATATAACAAGAGCCAAAATCAATCATGTCGATAAAATTCAACATTCTAGAAATTTTTAAGCTGACCAATCAAAATTCCAAGTCCAAAATTTCGATCGAAATTATTCAGAATGAAAAAGTAACACAAGTATGCAAGAATATCAAAATTTGTGATACATCGTACATATTACAAACACTTATTGCATTTTGAATTAAGACTTTCTTATTGAATTAAGATTTTGGACTCTGAATTGACAGAAACCTAAGAATGATGTCAAACTAATGCATCACTGTAATGATAAAAAATAATGACTTGCTCATTCACATTCTCACCTCTTAATTAGACACTTTGGGTCATGTATTGGACCTAAAATTTGTTTGCAACTAATATATCAATTGACACTTTCGAATTAAAAAAGGCATCGATTTCTTTCCTTTTGTCAATACCAACAAGTGAGCCTACAATTTACATGTTTTTACAATTTTGATATTTTGGGTCGGTTTCAGTATCCAACTAACGGATCTAAAAATTTGGTCGCTCCAGTGACATTAATTTCACTAAAAATTTCCTAAAAGTCACGTCTGTAACTAAACTATCAAGCCTCAAGATCCGCAAGTTGCCCAGAAACGAAATCAATGTCCAAAATGGTTTTCCCGTTTTGTCGAACCATTTTGGGTCCGACATTTTGGATTTGCGATTTTGGACTACGCGTCGGTTATATCCATATTTTTTGGGTCACGTTTAATTCACGTAACAATCTTTTGTGTCGTTTGACTTTCAATCTTCAGTCCAAAATTAGAAAAAGTCGCTCGGAATTCTCACTTTTCGAAGGCCCTGAATTCGCCAAATTATGAAGTCTTGCCAGCCGGTTAATGGAGAGACGTCACCCTGACCTTCTTCACGACTCGTTAAAGGCCGTGTGTAACGAAAAAATAAAAGGTAGACCAAAAAACAAGTTACACGGACGCGCGTGCTCTCGTCGGACATTGTCGGACGTCATTTCCGCCTTCTCTGTAACGAAATTAATGTACTTTTACCTCTCGGTAGCAGAGCCGCGAGTCGTGCCCCTCTTTCTCTCTCTCTCTCTCTCTCTCTTTGTCTCTCTCTCTCTCTCTCTTTGTCTCTCTCTCTCTCTATCGAGACTCGCCTCGCACCAGTAACGGTAACGCGACGAGTTACCGCGCACGATAATAATGTACCAACGTACAATTTGCTCCCGCGCTCAGCCACGAGAGCGATGTCTCGAAAAGATCCCGTTCCTCCTGCGCGCGCGAGACGGTCCTTAAACTCGTGTCCGGTGTCGCTATTGCTCTCTTGGCAATTACGTCTCCCACGCTCGGATATCGCTGCGCAGTTGAACCTTTTCGCTGCGCGAGACAAAGGCTTTTGCGCTGCCGCAAAGATTGGGAACGACGAGGCGCGTGCCTTTTGCGGCTTTCCTAGTTTCAGTCGTCTTCCCCTTGTTTCAGCTCGACTGTGAGCCAACTGACCCAGTAAGCTGTTTTCGACTGATTCGGCACTCATCATCGATAATCATCGGGTGAAAAACTTTTTTTTTTCAGATCAGTAATGGCAACGCTGCCAATTTTTGGATTCCATTGGCTCGTGGTATGGGAGCCAAAAATTGGCAGCTATTGCCGTACTGCGATCATTATTTAAAACTGTGTAATTTTGGCCGAGAAAGTTTTTAGCCATGAAGCCACGTATAAAGGAACAAATGGCTCGTAAAATGATTCAGCCAAAAACGTTGAAATCAATGAAAACTACGTTTCATGACGAGTTTTCACAAAATGTCTTAACGTAATATTGTAAGAATGCAAGATTATTCCCTATCTATAAAATGAATATAGTAAGTGGACAAATAAAAATCCGCGTTGAAACTTGGCTGAATTAATTTGGCGGTTAAATGTTTCAGAAAATTCAGAGGAAAAAACCGTTATAAAAAAGGTGGAGGATTAGCAGAAATTTTGAAAAATTTGGAAATTAAGAATGATCACGCAAATTATGATATCATAATAAATGAAAGCCGATTTAAAACCAATTGAAATTAAGAATAGTCATTATCCCAAATATAATAGCCAAAATTGGAAATTTATAAAAAAAGTTAAGGCCAATTCAATAAAAATTTGTAAATTTATGAAAAATAATTAAGTCCAATCAAAACTAATTGAGACCAAAAATTATAGCCAAATTTGGAAATTTATGATAACTAATTGAAGGCAGTTAAAACCAATTAAAAACTACTTAAAACCATTTACAGCCAAATCAAAACCAATCGAAATTAAGAATGATCACGCCAAATGTAGTAGCCAAATTTTTTATTTTTTTTTTATATATAAAGTTAAATCTAAATAAAACTCAATTGAAATTAAGAATGATTTTCCAAATATAGTAGCAAAATTTTGTATTCCATCAAAATCAATTAAAGCCAATTAAAACCAAAATAAAACCATTTACAACCAAATTAAAACCAATTCAAATTAAAATTTATCATACCAAAAATAGTAGCCAAAATTGGAAATTTATGAAAACTAATTAATGACAGTTAAATCCAAATAAAAATCAATTTAAATTAAGAATGATTACGCCAAATATAGTAGCCAAATTTTTTATTCCATCAAAATCAATTAAAACCAATTAAAACCAAATTAAAACCAATAACTGAAATTAAAACTTGTCACGCCAACAATGATAGCCAAATTTGTAAATTTATGAAAACCAATTAAAGCTGATTAAAGCCTATTTTTAGAAAAACGATTGCTCAGAAAAACTAAACGTTTTTAAAGAAATTGATTATGAAAGGCAATACGATCCTAAAATTTCCATCGCTCTTGGCATCGAGCAGCGCATCAGCCAAATCGAGCAACAGTTCGCCTATTTCAGCACTCGAAATGTTAAAAATCAGAATTCTTCCGAAACTGAAAGAGCCGAAAAGCGAAAGATGATTAAAAGCGAAAACGAGAAAAACGATGCCTTTAAAACGACCGAAGAGATGAAGCCATAAATCCTCGAAATCGTCCGCAAAACAACAATAAATTGCAACAGTACCGGTAATAAGCGCCCAATTTGCCATCGACCAGTTCGCTTCGATTGAGCCCAATTAATCACGTACCTAATTATTTCGTAACGACGCAAAAAGCATTCGGCAAAATCCGTTACGTGCCGCGCGAACAATGAATCCTTTCGTTCGACGAATCAATTCGCGGGAATCGTATAAGGCGAAACGTCGTATGTACCCGCCGACGGTCCCTTCATCCCGAACAATCAATCGTTCAACGGCTCGAAATTATTTCATTGTTTTTTTTTTCGTTTCGTTTTTCTTTCGTTCTCTCTTTATCAGTTGCCAATTATTGATCGCTGATAAATCGGGCGAATCGAGGAAGCGTGCGCTAACCTCAAAAATAACGAGCAATTAGCCGTTACGTCTGCGACTATGACGAAATTCGAAGATAGAACGCCGCAGCGCGAGAGAGCATTATAACGAGCGTCGCGAATGAATATTCATCGACGGGGAACTTTCTCATCGCAAAAGTATAGCTACTGGTTGTTTTGCCCTCCCCGCCCCCACGCGCCCGTTTCCTGCGTGCGAGATGGTCGAGACCAAACCACAATTATACTCCATATATAATTGACCTCGTTTCTTAACGAGCTGAGTACCTTCTGCTTCGAGATGCTGTTGTTTCGGTCGTCGTGAAGAAAAAGACAAAAAAATCAACAATCGAAAAGCCTCGATACCATTTCGTGAAAATCAATCGTTGCTGTTCAGACAATCTACTATTGACAGTCCCGAATCCCAACTCCATCCGCAGTATCGACTACTACTCCATGATGAAAACCTAAAACTTCTACGATCTTCTTGAAAACTATATCAGTACCTCCAGTCAGGTCCATCTGATGTATTGTAACCTGTCGCACAATTCTTAAAATTAAAAAGTAAAGTCACGTCCCTTTATCTTATCTAGCTACGGGTCAACCAAGCTCCAGCCGACTCTTGTGTCTTCCTTAAATGCATTTCCCGCAACTCTTGACAATTTCCACTACATTCCCTAACAATGACTCATCCACTTAACGAAATGCAGTGACAAAAATTCACTAACTCCCCTTCGGCACTAAATAAAATCTCGAATAAAAACATCGGACAAAACCCCAACGAGAAACATCGGCAAATAAAATGGACGCTAAACAGCGAATAAACTTGAGACAAAGTATCGAACCAAGACCTGCTCGGATAATTCGATACCCCCGTTTGAAAATTAATTTGTCGCCGCTTTAATCCTGTTTAGAATCATCCGCCGGCGTAAATCGATATCGCGCTGCCTTCCCAAGTACGACCGGTTAGCCGATATCGCGAAATGCCAAAAGGCTCCGGTTGTTAAACGATACGATGCGTTACCAAGTGGTTGCCACCCCAATGAGGTCGTGGTCTTCTTTAAAAGCCAAACGAGTTATCCTAGCGAACTGGAGCTTACGATGTGAAGGAAGATGAGACGTTGGAGCGTACGCGTATAGGAAAGACGATGGAAATCCAAACTGACATCTCTCTTTCTCTTCCTAAAAAATAAAAACAATAATCTTCACCAGAGCGACTTCCATTCAGGACCATCGACGCGGAGATTGCTTAAGGCCACTTAACGAAGGGTTGACGGAAATGCGTTCCACGTGGTGGGAAGGGAGCGGCCTTTTGTTCTCGGCGTGTACCGTTATACGAGAACGGCGTTTCCTTCGGAAGGTCACGCTAAAGACGAAACCGTGCGGCGAACCGTGGCGCGGAGGTCGAACGGCTGCTTAAACGGTGCGTGCAGGGCGCACGCGCGGATTTTCGCTCACCTCCCCAATCCCCCCCTCCCCTTCCCACTGTGTAAAGTTGGCAGGAACGAGACGAGCGATTTGACGGGGCGCGACCCGTCCAATCAGAGCGCGGAGGAAACAAAAGAAAGGTGAAATGAGATTTATCGCCCGATGGGGATCGAACCTTACATCCTGCATCCTGCGGCGGCAGCGCGGCTTCTGCAAGTGATTCAGAAAAGAAAAAAAAACCGTCGGACCTTGCAATTTGCAATTATTATTGGCCGTGTTCGTTCGTTCGTCCGCTCGCTCAGCGACCATGCCGCAAAAGCGGATTCACCCGACTCGTCTTCCCTTTCTCTCCGTGTCTTCATTTCGCTATCCGCGCGTTTCATCTGCGGCTCTCGTTGTTCCCTTTTCTCCCGTGGTCCTGGTTCTCACCTAATTTGACCAGGTGATGTCGCTTCTTATCAATTTCTGGACTTGTTGACCAAATATGGTCAATAAGTATTTTAGGAATGCAGCATCCCCTTCTGGGGATTCGCTAAGGGTTGATGTGATTGTGCGTCAAGCATCGATCGATTAGGATTGACATCAGGATGATGTCATCCTGGCAAATAGTATTTAGGCTTATACAGTTATCTGCTCGGAAGAGATGCGCCGATGCGGAATCTGGTTCTAACAGTAGCTACTTCCTACAATAGCCTCCAGACGGACTTACTCACACACCCTATGCCGGTTCGTTATCGAGTAAGAACTAGGTCTCCGTATCGGCTTCGTACCAGATGAAGAAACAATCATTAGCTCCCTTTATTGCCTTTTGTTCAGACCCAATTGGCCCAGTGATCTTTGACGCGGGCGGCGATTCTGATTGGATCTGATGTTGGCGTCACCTGGTTCCTTCCGAACGCATGACATTTATATGAAAATTACGGGGATATGTCGCATCGCGTTTGGACCTCACCGTGGATCGGAGAATGTTCGATCGATATTTTCAAAAGTGACGGTAAGAGCGGGCTTCTGAAAAGAACCCTCCGCGGCGATCGTAATTATTGTTCTCCGTTGCAATCAATGAAAGAAAGACATTCAGCAGACATTCGAGGCCGCGAATGACTTATTGCGGAATGAGCGGACAAAAAGTCATTATTGCTCTAACGAAAATTCAATTAGCTTCCAAGTTTTGCAACATCGGCGTCCTTTCATATCCTCGGAACAATGAGCGTCTTCGCGTATCAAAATCATAACGAACCGATGCGCCCCGCAACTAGCGTCATCGTGCCGCAAATGGGTTTTCAACCGACGCCTTGCAAAAAGTGTATCGCATGAATCCTTTGTCTTCTCATTCCCGTAATTGTTTCTCGTTTTCTCCGTTCGTTTCCCAGCCTCTGCCGGCATGCAGCAGCAGCAGCAGCGAGATTTCCATCAGAAGGCCGACCACTTTGCCCCGTGGGCCGAAAGTTCAGCGACGTGGCCCGAGAGCGGACAAAGAGAGGAGCCGTGATGCCGCATTTGATTTCTGCCTAAGAGCCTTTTGCTCACCGCGTCCACGCTGAGCTCACGTACGAGACCGTATGGCAATAACGCGGACGTTTTATTTAGCCCATGACGAAACCGATTTAAAGCGCAGGAAGCCATTAAAATTACTTAGGCTCCTTCTGCTGAAAGTCAAGACCGTCGACCCGCGCTGCTCGCTCGCGATTCGCCTTTCCAGGGCTACGTATATAATGTATAGATAGGTATATCGTCGCCCGACGGCTTTATCAAGTATGAGGGGATTACGGGTGCATTACGCTAATGCGAATACTGAATGGATTGTCCATACTTCTGCATACATGTACTATCTCCCCGATGACTGATGAGTA
This sequence comes from Trichopria nigra, assembly GCA_030522945.1. Taxonomy (NCBI): domain Eukaryota; kingdom Metazoa; phylum Arthropoda; class Insecta; order Hymenoptera; family Diapriidae; genus Trichopria; species Trichopria nigra. The sequence continues at coordinate 168,640 of JAPYZR010000040.1, read as the reverse complement.
TGTCATCTTTTAAACGAAATTTGAATGGTCTTGAAAAATATGACTCGTACATTATTCGTGGTGGAGTAAATATGAAAGATAATGGATTTCCATTCGTGGTCTTCTTTCATTGTGATTACCCTCTATCCTTTAACACCTATCCTTTATATACATATATATATATTGTAGAATAATCCACTATCTGCGGTTTCTCTGTGATATCTGTATAATATATTTTATTCAGGTTTAGCATGATATTTTTGTAGAATCTGATTATTTCACGTATAAAACAATAGAAATGATAGAATCGACTGTCGGTCCAATTAAGACCATTCGTAAAAACAATATACGTCATAAAGTATACTAATTTAATTCTAATAAAAAAGTGCAGTGATCGAGTGAAGTTCATATTGAAATTACGTTGAAAAAGTCACAAAATGACCGGTGAAACTTTTGTCGAAACATCGACGATTACGATTCTTCGCGCGTAAATATCCGTGATTCGAGACTAGCAGCGTACGCACTTTATATCGAGGGTACTGTGTCGCTGCTGAATTTCGGCCGATCGAAAAAATGATTTCTAAATAAAGCAATCATCCAATTCCGTTGTCGTTTCAATCTTAGAAATCGATAACTTTTTCATTAATTAAAAACGGAACTTTGAAAATTCGTCGATTTTCGTACAATTCTGAATACATCATCAGTTATATTCTTTCTTTCATGGACGATGCAATATACTTAATTGCAGTAATTGTAAACGTATTAGAGGTCGACTTTCCAAAGAATTGGAGAGGCGCGTGCTTTTGGCCTTTAGATTTGGTAACTCTTCAATTATTTGGAACACGCTGAATGCAACTTCCGCGTCATTTCTTCACGATGTACAATTAGAGATTTTCACGATACTTTTTTGAGTTATTATTATAGTGCTCTTTGACGTGACAATAAAAGTATTGCAACATTCCCATAATAGATTTTACGCTTTTTAACAATTTGTTTTAAATGATGTACATGTATACATATACATATGCCATTATCAAGTCCTATACGTGTATTTCAACAATTCAATCTCATCATTTTTAATAATTTTGCCAATTATACAAGCTATTATATGTGACCTGTATATTACCTTGATTTTGTTAAGTAGCTTTTTTCACTTTTCTATTCTGTTCATTCCTACATTCCTAGAATTTTATAATTATCACGACGACAATAACAAATTTTCAAAGGATCATCAATTAAATATCAGTAAAAGGATCATCTGCGAGCCAGTATATTAATAAATAAATAAAAATGTTTAAATAAATGACTAGCAAATAAGTGAAAAAATATATCAATCAATAAATAAACATATAAATAAATAAATAAATAAATAAATAAAAATATAAATAAATAAATAAACAAATAAATAAATAAAATAATTCCGTATTATTAAAAAAATTTAGTTCTTTTGTTTAAAAATATTTCTTTTATAAAAGTATATAATTTTAAGTATAATTTTTACTATAAGTTAATTTATTTATTAAATTTTATGTCATTAACATAATAAATATTACAATATATTTATAGAATTATATTAAAACAATTAAGTTGTCAATTAAATTTAATTTAATTAAATTATTATTATTATAAAATTAATTATTTTATTGCAATTATTTTAATTTTTTAAATCTAATTTAATTAAATAATAAACAATGTGTGAAGCTTTTATAGGATGATTGTTGATAATATCATTGTTAACAAGATTTTTTTTACGTTTCATTTTCATAAATATTTCATTCGGTTGATTCAATTTAAATCAAATGCAATTAATTAAGAAATAAAAACGATCAAATCATCATGTCAAACATGAAATTAAATTTAATTAATTAAGAAATATTAAAATATACTTATCAAACATTGAAAGTAACAGTTACATATAACATTTTGATAAATGTTACTTGTTACGTAACTGTCACGTAATTGTTACGTAATTATCAAAATTGTGCTTGTTCGGATAGAATTAATGATCCGATCGTTTTTATGTCTTCGTTAATTACATTTAATTAGTTTCATTAAAGATCTTAAATGACAAAAGTCCGAACTTTAAAAGTAAGAAAAAATGTCTTGTTACGATAATTGATTCTCCAACAATCATCCTAAAATCTTCACGCAATGACTTAGCCAAAAACGTTGATGCAATCGTGCAAAGGACCAACCCACGAGAAACGGACATTATTCCGTAAGTAATCACCAAATGTCAATTATCATCTCTCTCTCTATCTATCTTGAAAGATTATTCCTTTAAGAAATGAAAACTTCCAGATCACTTTCATAATTAACGATTTATCGAAAGGATTAATGAATTTATCGAAACAAAAAAAAATACCAAAACACTGCATTTCTCCAAAACAATGCCGACGGCCAAAATTGACATAACCTCAAATCACCTTGACCTAACCCAATACATAATGAAACACGATCGTCTTATAGGATTGAATTTCAATTGGAAGAAATTGTGAATCTGTGTATCCCCATTATATACGCAGATACGAACATAAACTTACAATGATGAAAAGAAAAACACTTTTGTCCTGACGATAATAACATAAAGAGCTGTACAATTTGTACTTTCCAGCCGAAGCATCTCGCGGCCCCGCTTGTAAAAACCATTTTACCTCAAATTTCACGCTTCTTTCTCCTTGCGACCTTGACGGTCCAGCTTATTTCCTGTTCCGAAAAAAGTAAACAAAAAAAAAAAGAAAAAAAAAATGTCCATTCGAGTATAGGAAGTCGAAAACTATAAGTATCTCGCGCAGACTTTCCATTCGTCCGCAATTTTACACCGTACATAATCTCGTTCCATTTTATTCCACCTGTTACTCGTAATTCTCTCTATTACTTTTATTTTTATATCCTTATTTGTTTCGCGTATCTGTCCCGGGATATTTTTGGGTATTCAATTACCGGCCCGAATTCCCTTCCTCGCGCTCTCTTTATTCTTTTTCCTCTCATTTTCACGCTCGATCTCTTTATATCTTCATATATATCTCGTCGCCCAAAGGATGCTCCGTCTCTTTTTATTATCGATCGGGAGTTCGTCGACTCGCAAGCTCAGCGGCTGTTTCTCCTTTCAATATTCTGACATGACGCTCCGAAAAAAAAAAATTATAAATCTGCATTTTTTTACACTTTCGTGTCACACTTCGTTTTCTGTCATCCTCCACGGTCGTTGGGTTTTGTTCTTTTCGACAATTATAATTTCATTTGTTTTTTTTTAAGTACAATTGTTAACATAATGTTAACATAATTGTACGCCATAAAAATCTTATTTATTGTGGTATAATTGTTAAAACTATTTTTTTATGTCTGTTTGGGGATTTTCTTTCGTTATTTAGATTGACTTGAAGTTAGACGTGGCAACGCGGCGATAAATGATGTAGTTCCGAAAACAGCCGCTAGGTGTCCATCATTTCCACGTGCATTTTTGGCTTCGTACATGATTAAATTTGAAAAAAAAAACTTTTTTAATTATTTCGGATACTATCGTTCTGATGACAAAAATATCAACTTTTTTATGTTGTTATCATCAACTTCGACTTCAACTTCGTAAAAAAAATTACTTTAAAAACGAACAAAAACATTTCGGTGACATTCACTACTTTGCGATTTCAATTCGTAAAAATAAAGTACAAACACGATAAGAATATTTCATTATTTCCACTCGACAAATTCGTCCGAACCGATCGATCCTTCGCTCCCTTATAATAGTGCGCGGAGGCCACCGCGTCGATGCGTGTACCGTTCTGTGGGGAATCTTTTTACGAAAAAAAAAAAAAAAAAATAATAATAATAATAATAATTCGTCAGTGAAGCAGCAGCCTCCACTTTGAGTATATAGTTACGAGCCGTTTCCTCCTATTTTATTAATTTCAGTCAGGCAACGTCGAGCACGTTGCAACTGGCACGTGAAATCGGGTTTTATTCCGCGGCGAGTATATAGCGCCGCATGACAATAAGAAAGAAATGGCAATCGCCGCCACGGCGAGCGCAAACTGTAAGATATTATTCAATTTGCAAACACGCGTCAAACGCGCGAAGCGAAAAAACAAACCGATTCCTCGAATCTGATAAACGATATTGTTTAATTGCGTAACGCGATTATACACCCATTCCGTTCAATTGTTTATTTTTTTTATCTTTCTGCTGCTTTTAATCGGTCAATATTTTAATGCGATATATTTTATTATTATTTCTATTACTATTATTACCATTTCTTTACTTTTGTTTTTCATTTGAAAACGTTATTTATACATATGGTATATATAAGCATTTATATTAATGAAAATAACAAAATAAATAAATTAATATCCATTTTGATAACACGAAAATTCATTAAAAAAATTTAAAAAACAATTTAATTTTTCATTTAAATTTATTTAAAGAGTTCTTAAAGAGTTCAATAATAGTTCTTAAAGAGTTTAATAACACCTCTTAAAGAGTTCAATAACATTTCTTAAAGACTTCCCCATCAATACTTTTGAAGAGTTCAATAAAAACTCTTAAAGAGTCCGAGTAGAAGCTCTTACTGAGACCAATAACAGTTCTTAATGAGTTCAACAACAGTTCTTAAAGATCTCAATAAAGCCTCCTAATCTGTTCAATAAAGGCTCTTAAAGAGATCAAAAGAGTCCATTAAAGAGTTGAATAAAAGCTCTTAAAGAGTTCAATAACTCTTCTTAAAGATTTCAATAATGCCTCTTAAAGTGTTTAATAATAGCTTTTAAAGAGTGAAGTACGAGAGCATAAAGAGATCAATGAAACCTCTTAATTCGTTCATTACACTCTTAAAGAGTTCAATAAAGGCTCTTATAGATTTTTTACAATAAAGGCACTTAAAGTGTTCAATAACGGCTCTTCAAATGTTCATTATAATGAACTTGAAAATGGGTGTCTTTAATTGATTTCTTTTTGTATTTATAGATTTTCTTCACATATATTCTGAATTATTTTAATGTTTTTTTTTTTTTTACTGTCAATTGCTCTTCTGGAATTAAGAAAAGTAGGTCGATATTATTAATGACTCACGTAAAAATCAAACGCCATTTTTGTTCGAATTTTTCCGCCATAATGGAAATGTAAAGTCAAGAATTCCCATTTATTCTCCCTTTAAGCCGAATTTTACGGTTATCGTCAGTCGAAACTTGCATTTTACGAACGCAGGGTTGAAAATTTTAAAATTCAAAATGGCGGGCAAAAATGTCAATTTGATAATATATTTCATGATATAAAAATTATTACAAATTTCAAAAAATGTTCAGAATTAAAAAGAGAACAGGAAATATGTAAATTTAACCAAACTCAAAAAAAGAAATTATCATCAATGACTCGCGAAAAAATCAAACGACATTGTCGTTCTCAATTTTTCCGCCATTTTGGAAATTGATCTTCTAGAATTCCAATTGATCGTTTTCCTTTTATACAATAAATTTTAAACTGTCGTCGTTTTAAACATGCAAACAATGAACGTGAAGAGTTCAAATTTTAAAATTCAAAATGGCAGATCCAATATGGCGGAAACAAATGTCAGGAAAACAATTTAGTTCCGTTCAAACTTCCTCGTACGATAATTGATATGGTTTTCAATCATCAATTTTGAGTTTCCACGTGTATGTTTTAAAGAAACTTCAGGGACGAAAAATGGAAGTTCAAATATGTCGGAAAATATGACAATTGAATCAATGTCGTGAAAATTTGGTAAAAAAATGCCCCTGGACAAAATTAAAAAAAAGTCCCTAGGTACAATTAAAACAAAAAAAAATCCCTAGGCGAACTCCGTAAAACGCTGTGAAAACCGTTCTCGACGAACGTCGCGTGTGTGATAATGACGTAAGTAACGTTTTCGCATGGTCCGAATGAAAAGAGAACAATTGGAGCTCGGGATATATAACGTCGCTTCCAATCATCTCGAGGAGGCCGATATACTGCGCTAGTCGGGCAAGTCCCTAGATCGTAAATCAAATCGTAACGAGCGCCGGCGTTACACCGATGATAATGCCGGCGCGATTCGGTCGGCCGATCGAATACGGAGTGCATATATGATAAAATTAATGATTGTACTAATTCCCGTGACGTGCGCTCGGTCGGAAACGAATAATTTCCCTTCGATTTGCACGCGAAGGCACTTGTGTGTATATATACGTTGAGAAGCTGCGTGTCTATCCCCGCGAGCCAATTTCCCGGATGAATGAAACGAATTCCACAGCTCGTTACCGCATAGAAAAATCGTTGAATAATATATATATATATATGACCGTACGCAACGTACTATTTTTAAAAAGTATTGCGCAACATAAAATGGAATAAACGCTGATTCATCATTTATTCATTGATTTTGCCGTTGACAACGATACGTTTATAAATAAATAATCGTTTGACGAATCGATCGATCCGTTCCGGATCATTTACAAAAAGTTGATGGTGATTATAATTTGCTACGGTAATGAGCCGACAGTATTACAATTTTTTTATGATTGAAAATCGAAAGATAAGACAAAATTATTTAGTTTCGTTTGTATATACATATATATATATATTCACAAATTGTTAAATTTGGTCTCAGAATGTTGGTTTATGTTTAAAAATTAATCTACGAAACATGTAACCTTCCTGAAACGTTACGTTGTTGTTTCAAAAAAAGTTGCACGTATATAAAAAAACGTCGCTTGGTAGAAATTTAACGTCTCGAGAACGTTCATAACTAGATGTCATTGTAACGTTTCATAAAAATGGTACCAGCAACGTTACAATTCGTCCAAGGATAAGTTTGAAACTTCGCAAGAAGTAGGTTGCAATGTAACCATCTTGGAAATGTTTCGCGCGCCATGTTCCAGCAACGTTTCAAAATAATTCAAAACAGCTGAATGGTTACATTGTTACGTTACAAATTCACTGGAAAGTTTCTGAAAAATAACATCTGCAACGTCACAATTTACACGAGAAATTATTTTTGCACTTTTTCAAGGAGGAGGTTACAATGTAGAATATTTTTCGAAAACGTTACCAACTTCAGGTCCCTGAAACGTTTCAAAATAACTATGAGTTTATATGCTACTGATGTAATTTTCTTGGTGACGTTGCTATAACGTGACGTTTCATAGAAATTATTTCTTGTGCGTTGTCATGCAGTAGTACGAGCTAAATGCTAAAATTAAAAAAGAAAACAATAATGAAATGTACACACTGAAAAAAAAATTTATTATGTTTATTTTCAAGTAAATATTTACATGAATTAAGAAAAGATTTTCTTGAATTAAGCAAGATTTACTAAACAGAATGAAACATTTTATTAATTCAAGTAAATATTTACTAATTCAAGTAAAAATAGTAAAAATATCGAAAGAAAAAAAAATTATCCATTCCATGCTTTAAACAATGAATGCAACAATGTCAAGAAACAAAAACAAACAAAAATATAACAAAGAAAAAACAAAAACAAAGAACAAGACTGATTAAACTGGCAATTTTCCAATTTAAAAAATTTCCCTGCCGACGCGATTAACTTCGTGCGAACGAAATAAATTCCCGATGTCCGACATCGGCAACGGAAATTATACGGGGATTGTAACGACCCGAACGTAAAGAATCAAATTATACGTTTGTCTGTCCGATCGCGCAATAATCATCGACTCGTTTGTGATCGAGGCATTTTAAATAAATTTTAACTTCTATAAGCTGATTTTTCCCGATCAAAATGCTTACGACTTTTTTTCCTTTGCCGTCGCTTTTACAACTCAAAACTTTATAATGTCAGACGTGGAAAACTGGGTGCACGCGCTATAATTAAGAAATGTCAACCGCTTTCGTCTGCCTTGATTAAAAATCCCATACTTGTTATGCAAATACATAAGCGTAACCGCGCAAACGTGAAATTATTACTATATATATGTATATATATATATATATATATATATATATAAATATATAAATGATATCGTATATACGTATCAGTTCGAAAGTTGAACCAAAATTCACACAATTAAAAATTCTTACGATAATTTTAGTTAATTTTAGCGATTGAAAGAAAATTCGTTCTATACGTCATTTCCCTTCTTAATTATCAGTTTTATTCAACTTCTTCTGTCTTATAAATTTTTTGTCTTTTTCTATGATTAAATGACAATTTTCGATTAATTTTTTTGTCATATTGTTTGAAACAAAACAAATTTCCGAAACATTGTAGGCGGCCCCTAAAATGACGACTAAAATGACAAATGTCACGACTGTTCTAACCTAAAAACTACATAAGCTTTCTCAAAAAAATACTTCGATTGAAAAGTTGTTTGAATATACTAGAACATACTAGAATAGAGTAGAATATACTAGATTTTTAAAAGAATTTTTCGTAAATTATTTAAAATTTTTGAAAATTTCACCAAAAGAAATTCTAAAAAATTCCTAGGTATTTCGCGCGTGAATTCCAAGATTATGTCACTCTAAGCCTTTTTATTATTTATTATTTTCATTATTCAATAGTGTCATATGTGAGATTTTTAATAAATTTTTAATATTTTTCAAAAAGACAAACAAAAAATTTATTTCAGAAACGATATTGATGAACACCATATTGAATGTTTTACTCGTGAAACCCTATACAAATCTTCAAATTTTAGAATCGGAGGCTACCTATGGGACAAGGACGTGTATATATATTATCAGTTTTCTATAACAAAATTTTAGATCTACAATTTTATTTCAAAGAATTGTTTATAAATTTTTAAGAATTAATTTTAAAAAGCATGACATTTTACGTCGGGTATTATGTGTGTCGGAAATGTTTTTTTCTTTTTTTTTTTGTAAGTCCCATTTCTTGGCTGAATTCATGTATTTCTTTCTACAGTGTACTTAACGGATTAATTTTCGAGTGAAATGTAATATCAATTTTTCAACATTAAAAAACTAATATAAAAATTATATATATAAAAATCTGTACGTAAAGAAATAAAAAAACAAACAAATTATCGAATAAAATGTATCATGAGAAATATTTATTCAAACGAAACTTTTAGCAATACCATTTCGTATCACCTTTTCAATGCGTGTATATAAAATTAATCACATCACGAAAAATCCCGAGCAAAAAAACTCCAATTTCTCGCCGGAATTTTTATCAGGTCTGCCGACGAAAAATCACAATTCAATATTTCCCAGATATATATGCGTATTTTGCGAACGTCCATCAGCCGAAGGCCGATAACATTGAAAAAACGAAATCGGGTTAATCGGCGCGTGAAATCGAAAGTCGAAGATCGGAACAAAAAGGCCGCCTATTCGATAGTTTAAGGTCGAATAGAGGCCATCACAGACGACGGTTTGCAAAATCGAGCCCAATAACGATAATACAAAAGGCTGTTTGACGAGGCCCACCGCAACTAATACATCACGTTCTCGTTTTGAAAGAATGCAAATCGATAGGTCCTACAATATATATGCACGATCGATCTATCAATTGTCCGGCCCGCCGTGCGCACGTAACTCCGATTCGTTCGCATATTGCGTAAAAAAAAAAACGTGGAATGTGGGACAATCCTTTTACACATTGTGCAAACGTCATTGTAGTATAATGTGTACCTGCGACGACGTATCCGAAACGGATTCTCGAGTGCGAAAAGAAACTGACATGAAATTAATTAATAAAGATCGATCGGCAGCATTGATCGCAGATCTATTGGCAAACAGTCAAAGATTATAGATATTTATCATAAGATTATAGATAGTTCTATAAAAGAAATGAGGCGAAGTCTTTGATATTTCTTGTGGATCGATAACAAATTCGAGCGACAAATTGAAATACGTAATTTATTATACAATTTTTTTTTATATATATATGCGAAAATATTTATCTTCTTTATTTAATTCAGTAATCGTTAAGATCGATATAATTGCTTATTTATTTACCCAAAATTTTGATTGTCCGCGTAATAATAACCAAGGTTCAGCTGTATAAAATTCACTTTTTTTTTAGGTTAGAATTCATCGTTCACAACACAAGTTGTGTTTTCGACACACTTTATGTTTAATAACGATAAACGTGAAATGACGGATCAAATATGCAGGACCAAAATGGACACTGTTTTCGTCATCAATGATAAAAAAAAAATAAAAAATGAACATAATAATAAATCGAAAATGGCGCATCGAAACGAAAGCGTCATTTCATTTCGATCAGTCAACTTGTCGACTATATGCACAGTTTGTTACGTAAAATACACTTTGTTTAGTAAAAAAAAACATCAAAATTCAAAATGGCGGAACCAATATGGCGGACTGCGCGTGTCGTTTAAATTGAAAATGCCCGCACATTGCTTTCGTAAAATGGAAACTCCACAATGTAAACACTCGATCTCTTTCGCACAAAATAAAACGGTTGAGTATAGCTTATTAGAATAAATACGCCATATTAAATTTTGGAATTCGAATTTTGGAAGTGTAATTATTGTAGCGACTCCCCCTCAAATGCCGTACGAGTGCGGAATTTTTATTGAACCTAACCTAAAAATTCTTGAATACAAGGCATGCGCGGACTGTCGATTTTGAAATGTCACTTCGACCCAATTATGAAATCGTATCAAAAGTAAAATTCAATTAACGATGGATATAGATGGCGCAATGCGCGACGCAATAAAGGACTAGAAAGTTTATTTCGTGCGGAACAAAAAAGAAATGTGTGCGGCAGTTTCGCGAGATTAAAACGTTCCGATTATGCATTTCGCGCGGATCGACATCCGTAAAATCGCTATTCGATAACAATTCACCGCTTAATTTTACCGGCTATTGAAATTCAAAGTGCGCCAAGATATGTACAAACGCCCCGATAACCCCTACATATATATATATATATATATATTTATATATATCATTACGTAAAGATCGCAGTCGTGAAAATCGCGAAAGAGAGCGTCCTACAGGTAAAAGGAAAAGGAAGGACATCGATCTTATACGCGGGCGGGGTCGAGTGTGATCGATAGATCCATCGATCGATTACGAGATAAGCGAGTGTGCGGCGTATATATATAATATACGTAAGTATAATGGGAAACTCGGGATGAAGCGATTTGATATTCGGTTTTTTTTTGTTAGATCTGTACTATTGCTGGATTATCGATCGTTTATTGCTTCGATCATTCACGAATCGATTCTTTATTTATTTGAAAGATCTTGATTACTAATTCACTTTTATGATTTTTTTTTTTAAATTGATTGTTGATAATTCTTTCTAAATTTCTTGGAGTGAAAATTTAGTCACTCTGCGCAAAAATGAATTTTCATCATTTATGGAGTGAAATTTCACTCTATTGTCGAGTGAATCGGCGAATTTGCAAAAAAGAGTAAAGTGTCGCCTTTAAAGAGTGAAAATTCATCTTCTTTGAAGAGTGGCGCAATTTTCACTCTTTGTCGGGTGAAATTTCACACCAAGAAATTAACTTTAATGGGAAGTAAATTTTCAATCTGATGCCTTTACTTGTTTCCATTCCTATTTTGACGTTCATGCTGCGGAAATTCCAGATATTTCATATATTTTATTTTAATACAAAACTCTCTAAAATTCTTGGTGCGAAATTTCACTCCATAAAGAGTGATAATGGAGCTACTCTTGTAAAGGAGTGAATTCTTACTCTTTAAAAGTGAAATTTCACTCCAAAAAGTGCAAAATGTCACTCTTAAAGAGTGTAAATCCACACTTTTGATGAGTAGCTCAATTTTCACTATTTAAGAGTGAAATTTCACTCCATAAAATTTAGGTAGTACATTGAAACATTGTAATACAACTTAATTTCATACATCCAATGGAAATTTTTCCAATCTTATTATCGTCTTTTTTCAAAAGTAAATATTGTTTATGTTTATTTATTTTCGAAACCGAATTTCTTCTTGCCACACGATAATGTTTTTAATCAATACTTCTTAGTAGTCTGATTTTTTTGTCAAATTTTTTATATTTTTGTTCGTGTCGGAGTATTTTATTTTCTAATATTTTTCATTTGTGTTTGTAAAATATTCAATTATTTTCTACTACAATTTTAATCAATTTCTTCACTTCTTCTTTTATCATATCTGATTCCTTCGGAATAGTTTTCACTTGTACTTTTTATCAGTGTTTGCCAATATTCTTAATTGTGTTTTACTACATTTTCGTCATTACTTTCAATATTGAATCATTAATTCTGTCAATTATTCTCAATATTTCATCATACATTTATCAATTCCTTATCATTAATTGAACCATTCGTCTATATTTTCTGTATTTCATTCAACTTTTTTTAAATTGCGACAATATCCTACCAAAGTAATCCAATCAACTTCTTTATATTTTATACACGTCATTTTCAAAATCTAATAACTTTTGTTATTTACTCTTAATCACCACACATTTCTCTACTTCTTCTTTTTCTCGTTTCTGTGTCATTTTGACAATTATTTTTAATTGTTGCATTTGAAAAAAAAAACGAATTTTTGGTCAATTCTTTTCGAGTTTCGTAAAAATGTATTAATTTTTCTCATTTAGATTTATATTTAGATTATACATTTTTATTCAACATTTCTCATGCAGATATTTTATTCTTACATTTTTGTTTTAAACAACATTATTTTCGTATCCTCTCTCGAAACATTTAAAACCAATTTCTTAGACTACCTCAATTCCTAACCTAAAAATGAAAATGAATAAATGTCCTATCATTTTTAATTGGTTCCTATAATATTGTTCAGCGATAATGCAAAATTTTCACGACTTTCGCGTCGTTTTTTATTATTATCCTATAGTGCTGAAATATTTTTAATGACCTACACAATAAATTAAAATCATATTAAAGAAAAAAAACAACATGTTGTAAAAACATCGACAAATATGTTTAAAGAAAATATTGAATAATGAAGACAAAAAATGTTGAAAACCCGCTGAAAAACGCGAAAAATGTTTTAAATTGGAAGCGAAATGTTGAAAAAACATCGCCAAATATGTTTCAAAAGTTTGAAAAACGTCGATAAAAAATGACGAATACAGAGGACAAACGAATGATGAAAAACGTTGAAAAACCGTCGAAAAAAATGTTTAAAAAAAAACGTCTAGATATTTTTAAGGTTAGGAATTGACATTACCGACCACGTAGAAACGATAAAATACCGTAGAACCGCACACCGAGTGACGTCAGATGGCGCGAAAGTGCCGCTCGTCGATGGGTACCCCTTTTAAACGAAGGTATACGCGGGTTTCCACTTAAAAATAATGGTTCTGCCGGATATGCTCACAATCATAATAAAGCGTTTACAATTTGACCGGGGGCACTAAAAATTTACGACACCGGCGAACTGCCTGAAAACAATTTTAATCGAAATGCCGATGATGCAAAATTCTAGGGCGTAACCCTTAAACTTCGTATTAAATTGTGAACGATTTGCCCTTTATTTCGGCGGTCAGCATTGTTTAAACGTCTGCAATATTGATTCAAAATTCGATTAAATATCCCTGTAAACGGAAACGTATTGAAAGTTAAAAATACGAATTCAAACGAATTAAAATGAATTAAAGTGCATTAAAACGACTGAAAATGAATTCACTTAATGCGTATATGAATTCATTTCAATTCGTATTTTTAATATTCAATATGTTTTCGTTTACTGGGATATGACTGATTAATTAATTAATTAAACGTGACATCATATTAAGCGAGGATCAATAATTTATTACATTTTTAAAATAACTTGCAATATTATTGTTGATGATTGTATTATTAGAGACGATAAATAGGTTATTGTTTCTAAAAATAAATTAAAGATATATATATATACATATACATAATTTGTTTAATTAATTTTTATTTACAATAATATTTTTCTTCTTTTAAAAACGAATTCGATATAATTTTACTGAAGGAATTTTTAATATTTCCTAACCTAACCTCAAATATCGCGTTCTATTCATGATTATTATTGATTTTTATGACTTTTTTATGTAATTTTTCTTTAACAATTATATCTATTAGAAATTTAAAAATTTTCCATCCAATTTTACGGAATATTTCCGAGAGACATTTTTAACAATCTTTTTAACATAAAAAAAAATCATTAAATTTATATTTCTCATTCATTTTTCCCGAAATGACACCCAAGTCGGTGTAAACACTAAAAAAATTAGGTTTTACACCCAATTGGGTGTCATTTCGGACACCGAACATATTTTTTTCTGTGAGGGATTCCAGAATATTATTTGGTCAAAATAAACCTATAATTTAAATCAATGTTTTTTTGGTTAAAAAAAGCATAAGGTTTAGTTAAGGAAAGCAAACGAATTTGCTGCAACAAATGCATTTTGTTGTTGTTGTTTTTTTATCATTTAACCAAAAATTGGTTGTTTCAATGCATCCTTTTTCTTCGATGAAGACATATCTTAATTTATTCTCGACATATCATTCAACATCAGTTCGATTAATCGATACTTTAATAGTCTCAAACATGATAAATTAAAACAAAATACGATAGACTATTTTCGAAAATGAAAAATAAAGAATGCTATAAAGTTCGAGTGTGGCCTTCCAAAAATTCATTCGTGCTCCAGTCCCTCCAGTCGCAACCGTCGAAACATTTCGTTTCAATCGTCTTACGACCTTCTCGATTAAATATATATGCAGGGGAAATCGATAAACAATACAACGATTCGATTCTACAGAGATCGATCTTTATCATATATCGAGTCGTAGCGATTCTCGAGCCGTTTACCGTTCGACTTCAATTATATCGCAATTATACTTATACGAGCGCATCCGCGCGATGCTCGGGGGAACCCCCCGTTTACTATATAGACTTTTCATCGTGGGGTATATACATATATATATACATAAGCCACGATCGTCAGACGTCTGTAGACGCTTATGATACCCGCCAATTACAGGCGCGATTTGAATTCGACGAGGACGATAATCACTTCGTTGTGCTCGTTGCGCGACTTTTTTTTGCCGCGAATATTCTCACGGCCGTTTTCCCGTTTCATTTCGAGACAGCGGATTCCCTTCGTCGAGAGACGTTTCCTATATATATGCCATAGGTATACAGACGTGCGAAAACCACGGGGTTCGTTGCTAATTGCACTTATCACATACGCTCGTCCGATTACGAGTCGATGAATACGCAATGTTTGCAAGGCTTTCGTGTCCTGAAATTACGTTTTCTTTCTTTCAAAATGGCGACTCGAATATGTCTGACCGCCATTTTTTATCGTCGTATTCGTAATCGAGAGGTTGAAATTTGCAAAAATGTCACTTGTTACGTAACTGTTACATAATTGTAAAAATTGTGTTTGCTGGGTAGTTTTTTTTTCTTTTTCTTTTTGGAAACGTTCAAAAATTGAATTCAACAACGACAATATTAATTCGTTTCAGTTTACCTTAAATATGAATGCATATATGTATTTCAATCCAATTATATAAATAAAAGAAATGTTATCCTCGAATACATGCATGTACGTAAATAATGAAGTCTGAAAATTTATAAATCTAGGAATATACTTCTCGATAATTTCGTTAACATTTGAATCCAAAACTGAGAAATTCTGAAAATTCACAGAATACATTAAAATGTACTTAAATCAATTAATCAATAAATCCATTTAAATCCATTACATTTAAATCCATTTTGGATCACTAGATTCCTACCGGATTTCCAAGTGGATTCCCAACTAGATTTTCCATCCCAGTAATCGAAAATGGACTATATAGATGGATTCGAATGGATTCATTTTAACGTTTTCGATACTTTTTTGTAACCCACATCCTTTATACCGAATACGTTGGATTCCACGCAAAATAAGCTATCGTTAAAATTAAAAAAAAAAAAAAACTTTGGAATCTGTTGATATCCAACAATAATGTCACCGAAAATGAACCAATACCGGTCCAGTATACGAAAATGTATTGGAATGGATACCGCAGAACCAAGAAACGAATTCATTTAATTTGACACCAAAATGAATGTATATAAATTAAATTCTATTCATCGGAATTCATGTCAATCCAAAAATAATTGTTACGTACAATCAAAATTACTTGCATTTGGGTTACGAGTGAATAAAAATGTTCTGAAATGGATTCAACAGAATGAAAAAAAAATGGATTCATTTATAATGAAGCGAATTCATATAAATACTTATACACTCGAATGGATTTCAATCCATAAATGATTAAATCAAAAAAATTCATAAAGTAGAGAGTACTTCCCAATTATTTAAAAAACATTTGAATCTAAAAATGAGAATTTAAATTGTAGATGATACATTAAAATACATTAAAAAAAAAAGAATCGGAGTTAATAAAGAATACATTCGATTTGTCATTTTCTAATCCTTATTTTCAGAGTAAAAAAAAAGACAAATTGAAACGTGAAAACTTATCAAAAGGGATTAGAAATCATCTAACAGGATTATAAATGATTAAAAACGATTAAAGGGGATTAAAACATGACTAAAAAGGATTAAAAATGATTAAAAATAATGTAAAAGTATAGAAAAAGGATTCAGTTACTTTACAACGATCACTTCTCAATCTTTGTTAATCCAAGTTTTGATGTTTAAATCATTACTTTGTCAAATCCACAAATAATCTCACTAAAATATGAATCCATTTAAATCCAATCTTATAAATAAAAAATAATACCCATGAGTGGATTTCAATCAACAAATGATTAAATCCAATAAATTCATAAAGCAGAGAATACTTCTCGATCATTTCGAAAACATTCAAATCAAAATGATGACAAACTCTTATAATTCAAAAACATACATTCACAAATCAAAAAGTAATAAATCCTTAAAATTGAGGGACGAATATGGAATTCCAATGCACATAAATATATTGAAATATTCGTACACTGTCAAGTCGAAAAGTCATCTCCACGCGACCAACGATCAAAGAACGTGCGTGTCGTACATTGTACAAACCCTTACAAAAAGAAGTGACTTAAAAGTACGCGATTGTTTCCAGTTCATCCCACATAAATTTGTACCAATCGTCAAAACAATCCTAAAGAAATTGAGTCGCTATACTTCCACGAGACTTACCCAAGAAGACCGTGAGGTGGCGCTGGCCTCGGCGGTGGCAGCGACTTCCGGCCGGGTGTGTTCAGTCGCGGTGCCAGCGGCGGCGGCGGCGAGCTCGGGGAACCCCTGTCGTACCTCTCCGTAGTCGTAGAATTCTGAGGCTTCTGCTTCGGCGCGTCCGCGTATTTCGGCGGCAAGGCGTAATAGTTCCTCTGCGCGTACTTGGCCAATCCCGCGCTTCCGCTTCTCGTGTTCTTGCCGTTCTCCAGCGCCAGACAATTCGGCCGTGCCGGCGGTTGCTGTTGCTCGCCCTGATTGATCGAGTTCGACCTCTCCAGGCTCTTGGCCACCTGCGGCTGCGGCCTCTGGCCCAACGATTCCAGCCTGGAGGCGTGCACGTCCCTTATGGACTCCTGCCTCACGATCCGCGGCTCGACGGGCACCTGCGGTGACGGACGCTGATTTCCCGAATCGCTATAACGCTGAGATATCAGGTCCGGCAGCGGAGGGTTGCACGAGTAGGGCCTCTCATCGGGCACCCTCCTCACCGGTGCGACTCGCCCGTTGACGACGAGTTTCTGCGTCGTCGAGTGCCTGAGGCTCGACCTGCCAGTCGCCATTATTCGATGAGTCGCGAAACCGGCCGTGACTCCGTTTTCCACCGCGATTTTCTGATCGACGCCGCTCTTGAAGGTCTGCCGCTGCTCCAGGTAGTTGAACGTCGCCTTGGTCGGGGTGCCCGTCGGCGACGTCTTGTTCGGCTTCCCGTGGCGCGATCTCCTCCCCGAGGAGAATCTGTCGGACTTGATGCGATCGCAAGAACCGTCGCGACTCTTCTTGTCCGCACTTTCGTTCCTCGACTGCGCGTAGTCGAGGTCGGGCGGAGGCGGCGGTAACGGATCGTCGCAATTCAAGACCTCGCTTTCGGTGACGTTAGGCGGCGACGGCGGTGGTAAGTCGGGACTGGGTACGCGCTCGTTGTAAACGTTCCTCAAGTGCGGATTTTTCGGCGGTCGTTCCGGCACCCAGTCGTCGATGGAGATCGCCGGCCCGACGATCACCGGACCGAGCAGATCCGTGGACAGGCTACCGCAACTGTTGCTGTGTTGGTGTTTCGGCGGTGGAAGCGGTTCCGTCGGTGTCGCGCCCTTGCCGTTCTTCTCCCTCCAGCTGCCGCTGGCGTAGTCGGAAGCGGAACTCGCCCTCCGGGACGAGGGTCTCGGTCGAGGCGGTGGCTGCGGCGGTGGACTGTGTCCGGCCGGCACCGGGGCTTGGGCCAACTGGGGCTCCGATCTCCAGGAAGACTGATGGTGACGCTCGTAATAGGACAGCAGAGCCTTCTTCTGGATGGCCTTCAATGTCGGATCGGAAACGCGATGGCGTTTCTCCGGGTCCAGGTAGGTGTATCGCATTTGTTGTTGCTTCTCCAGTTCGTTGATTCTTTCGGCAACGGAGAGCTGCGTTTGTTGCGGCGACGAGGGTGGCATTCTGAAAGGTAGATCCGGATTAAAATGCATGCTCGATGAAGACGTCGGCAAGAAAAGAAAAAAACGAAACAACAATATTTAGTCTAACGAGAAGGATTACCTCGAATTCGAATGAGCTTCTTGCGGTTGCGTGGTGCTCACTGGGTACAACTTCCGTTGACTTCTCTCCCGGTCCAGGTACAGAACGCTCTCGGAATGGTGTCGCTGGGGCGTCTGTACCCTGGCGCTATGGGCGATCAGCTGCTTGCTGCCCTGGCTCCCGTTCGTCGTGCTCACGTCGGACATTGAGCTGTGTATGGGATCCCAATCGGGACTCAACGATTTGCTCGCTCTACCCGGCAGCCTGCTGGACGACCCGCTCTTCCCCACGGAAAACGATTGATGATGATCCCATTGCATGGCCGAGCGCTCCGATCGAATGTCGTCGTCTATGTTCGACTCCTGCCACGGACCGTCCCTGATGGCGCCGATTTCCTTGTTCCTCTCGTTCATGGTCGCCTGCCACTTGTCGCGAAGCCTGGCCGTCGCCTCGTTCGCGGTCGTCTGGTTCCACTTTTCGTTCTCGTCGTTGTTGGGTTTCGGCACCGGCGGCGCTCCGTTCACGCTACTGACGTCGGACATCGAGTCGTGGTGATGCCACCTGTCCGCGGCGCTCGGACGACTGGGCATCCCGCTGGACACGCTTACGTCGGACATCGAGCCGTGCCACTTGAGGGTCTCGCTGCTGGACGCGCTACCGCTGGACGTCGTCACGACGCTGTCGCGGCCCTCTCTGGTGGACGCGTCGTCCCAGGTCGGTACTGGCCTCTGCGCGACGGCTTCGCTGTCCCTCCGCAACCTGAAACGTCCAATCATACTTTAATCGATGTGATCCGGAACATTTGATCCATTAAGGTAAAGAAATTTCCTTTCTACTTTGTTACATTACATTGCATTACATTGAAAAAGTGGCGTTGTTGAAATTACACTTGAATTGCTCGATAATGGGTCATGCATTTTATTGTTTATTGAGAAAGTAATGGAAATGATATCGGATTTCAAACAAAATTGCAGAAAATGGTAAAATATATACATTTATAAATAATAAATAAATAACTTTAAATAAAAAGAAATTAAAGAAGAAAACTGCTAAACTGACCTGTCCAAGAAAGGAGTTGTCGTCGTCGAATCCACGCTGGAGACATAACTGTGGTAACCCTCGGATTGAGCGTAGCTCGCCTGTTGCGAATGTTGCACCCGTGCATATTCCTCCAGGCCCACCTGCGTCAAGTTCGACTCTCGATAAAGATCGACCTGTAATCGATAAGCGATATTAGCATATATTTGAAATTTTCATTTTTTACATATATATATAGTTTAATCAGTAAAAGCGATTCGATATTCCATTGTTACACCTTCACCTTTAACTTCTTGAAATCAAAATGAAAATTTCGTCCACATTAAAAAAAGTTAAATTTAATTAATTCATTATTTATATCAACTAAGATTTTGTAATTTCAAATTAATAAAAATAACAATTATTTCGAAAGAATTTTTATAATTTTTTTTTTTGTGTATATCTTTCAAATTTAAAGTAAAACTTTCGAAACAGAATATTAAAAAGTGATCCATTTTACACAATCTATACATTGAATACTCCGCCCGAAACATGGAAAATCTTTCATATTTCAAATGTTTGTTTGTTTGTTTCATTTTTCGTCTAAAATGGAAGTTTCTAAATTCAAAATGGCGACCACCTGTCGAAGTATTCCATCCGCAGACCAAAAATGTTCAAAGTTTTACTGACTAACGAGAAATTTTAAAAATAATGTCTCAAGCACTATACATTTGAAAACCTAAAACAGTAACAAAAAGAATGAATTGGAATAGTCGTCCAGAACATTTTCAATATATCTATCCATAATAATTTCTTTAAGATTAGTTATTTCTAAAATCATTATTAATTTTTCAAGTTATTTATATAATTCACGTATATTTTAAATTATTAAATTCGTCATTACAAATGCAAAAACTTTCTATGACGATAAAATGGCGGATCTAATATGGAGGACGAAATTATTAAAAATTAATTGGATTCACGGTGAAACTTGTTACTCAAGGGTTTTTAGGTTACTACGTAGATCCGCCATTTTGAATTTTTAATAACTCACTCCAGATTCGTTATCAGCGACCTCGAAAAATCTTCAATACTGAATTTCTTAAAAATGTATGGTATTACAAATAAAAAATCACTTTTATGGTCATCTTCTGTTTGCCATTTTGAATTTTTTTTGGAATACCACTGTCTGATGACTTTTAGGGGTATTACAATGTCAGTTATAAATATGAAATATAAAAACAAAACATCATAAAAATGAATAAATTGAAAATGCAACGAGTACAAAAAATCATATTTCTTTTTAATCGTGTCTAACTATTTCACTTGAAAATTAATATATATATAATAAAAAGGAAAATTTCTACGTAAAAGGCAAAAAATAGTAAATAACAATTTTGCAACGATTGACAACACCAATATATATATATACGTAAACGACGAAAACCACACACGAAAGTCTCGCAATGAAAGGAAATTCCTACGAGCATATTTCTCTCATCGAAATGAACATTTCTGAATGCGATTTCAAGAAAACAATTTTCCACGACCTGTTGCAAACCTATTTCACAGCTGGTAAATAAATTGCCAATTTAATTTGTTTCGGCTTTTTCAGAAATGGGATCAATTAATTAATGACGCACTAATTAATTAATACAAGTACGGTGTGTACTGCAGTGAAATTGAAAAAAAAAATCTAATATAGATATAAAAAATTAATAGATATATTTAATTACAATTGTCGCATATACATATTTACTTCTTACGTCGGGAAAAAATGGATTCAGATATCTGAATCATATATGGTATATACAGTTTATTTAATAGTTATACATATTGTTTCGATTAAAAAACGTAGTTTAATTATTTTGTTGTAATTGAGAATTGGACAAAGTAAAAAAAGCACCGTGTCATATAAACTTAAAAATTAAAAATTTACGAAACAAATGAACTTTTTTTGAAAATTGATGTAAAATAATGAAACGTTAAAACTAATCGTAATAGGAATTTTGAATAATAAAAAACTAAACATCCTTATTGCTCCAAAAAATATTCTGGAAACTTTCCAAAATGCATAGATATGATTATTTTTATGTGAAATAATTTTTTTGGTTAAAATGAAGTAGCTTATTCGGTCAATGAAGTTAATGTGCAGCTAGTAGGTATTATATAAAATTTGTCGAAATGGGAAAGAAAGAGCGTGAACTATTTCGTAAACGAAAGTATAAATCAAAATTAAAAGTGAAAAATAATTTAATATTTAATGAAAATGACGTTCATAATGATACATATGAACATTTTGCTAAATTGCAAATATTAGAAAAAGAAAAGGAAAAGTGTCAGGGTCGCGAAGAAAGAGAAGAAGAATGGGAACAAAGAGAAGAGAATAATGAAGCAAGAGAAGAGGATGACTGGTACATGACAGATTTTACGGTTTTGAATCTACGCAGTTTTTCCTAGATAAATACTGGACAGATTTTGTTTAGATCCTGTACATAGATCGTTATCTTAGCCCTACATACGTTTAGGCGTCAAACTGCTTATATTGGGACTACATAGTTTTCCAGTCTAGAATCAGTAATTATACTTGGCAATCTGGACAGAATCGATACAGCGCCACGATTAATCTCTACCAGGGGGCATTAAAGCAAAATGACTTTTAACAAATTTACATCTGCAAATTTCAATTTTTCTAATTTCAGACGATTGTAGGAAGATTACATTTATACCAATTTACTTTACATCCGTCAGATATACGACTTTTAATTAATAAAAACACGATACCAAACAAACATTAAAAATATTTCAGTAATAAACGATTTTACGTTCGTATGTCCCTATACATAACATCAATAGTAGATTTTCCCATCTGCTCTATAACCAAAAAATGTATAAATGTACAAACAAAAAACAATCAAACTTCCATCAAAAAATATCAGGCGCCATATTTAAAATACGAAAATCAATCGAAACACAACTGAACATCACAGAATGGATGGAGCAAACGTCGACCTAATCTTTGTATACAAATAGCAGAGAGAACACACCTGTGACACTTGTGGATCTTGATAGCTCCTGACGTAAGCTTCGAGATCCGCGCGGCTGAGAGTTTGGGATTGGAGCTGATCCCTTTCGGATGGAGATGAAACGTAATCGGAGTCCCCTGGAGCTTTTCCAGAATGATCGACCAGAGGCCAAAGCCTCGTCTCGTCGACGACGTTCTTTCTGCTTCGGGTATCGAAAGTCTCAGCTGGATTCTTCTCGCATCGCTCCATCACCGTTTTCAGCTGAAACGAGGATCAATCACTCGTTATAATCGATTTAGAACTAATCAAGCGTCAATTACTCGCGTATGAGCGCTGATTACCGTATAATTTATTTTGATCGTCGATTTAATCAACGATTAATCGAATCAATTTAACTTGTTCGGCCGTCTATTTTTCAAATCCAAAATATTCCTCAAACAAAAATATGTGCATACATCGATAATTCTTTCAACAATTTATACAAACATCCGGACAAATAGTTTTTTTTAACTTTTATATGGGAGAATTGAATTTAAAAAAATATATATACGTATTTTAAATACGAATTTAAACAAAAAAAGAATCGTATATAGAATCGAGTCGCCATTTTGAATTTGTAATTTATCCTTCGGATTCCAAGTCGTCTTGAAAAATGAACAAAAATAAAGGAAGAAAAAGTAAAATGACACGACATGCACAAAATATAATGCGGTAATGACAGTTGTCCAATAATTTGAATCGTTGAAACTTTCGAGTCTTTGATGTAAAATTCAAAATGGCCGACAATTTAATTAATTTCATTGATCACGTATCGAATATATATTCGTCATTTGAAACGATTTTTTAAAAGTCGACCGTTGACACTCACAGTTTTATCGTCCGTAAACACGTCGAAAATTTACAGAAAATAAACAGAAATTTCGACAATAATGAAAAAAAAATACAGGAATTTGAAAACGCAGCCATTTTGTAATTTGAACTTTTTTTTTAAACAACTTTTTCACCGCCTCATAATCGGAAGACACGTTTTTTTTTTTGTGAAAGTTCAATATCGTAAACCGTATAACGTTTATTATCATTGAATTTCGAAGGAACTTTCAAAAAGCATAAATTACAGAATTGAGCTACTCAAATCCAGTGTTAAAAAAAGGAAAATGCATCGCATTCCGCAGACTCTGGGAAAGGTTACGGCGTAAATCTCGCCGTATGATGCATCGTATCAAATTGATGCAACGTTCGCAGACTCCAGACGTTATTATATACGCGCCTATAATTAAACGTAAATATACAATTAACGTATTCAAATCGTAATCGCCAACACCGATAGGTATATAACCTAGATAAACGCTGGCGAACTAAAGCCGCGGATGCAACGATTAAAGTTACATTATAATTGTTGGCTCGTTATGTCTTTCGTTTAATGCGACAGTTTTCATCAGGGAGAGAATGCCAGGCGTGGTCGTAATCGGTAATAACAAAGTTTGGAATCAATCTAATGATAACGACAATATAAAAATGACGAAATTAAAAAAAAAGTGAATACTCTCATTGGTTCGTCCGACTTCACTTTTGGATTTGAGCGCCATCTAGCTTTCGTTAACGTCAATTCCTAACCTAAAATATTCAAATGAAACGGAAACAAGGTATATTTTCAAGACCGAATCTAAAATTTAAGGTGCTGTTGGATTAGGATTGACGATTTCAATCAGGATTTAATGTACTTTTCGTGACAAAGAAAATTTGCCAACGAAGGAAGCAAAACAATGCAACGTCGTATAATATGTATACATTATTTGCAAGTTATGCACGGTGTAGCCGCTGCAAATAAACGATCCGCAACATCGATTAAGGAAAAAAAAAACGAGTAATTTTTTAAGTTTCAATTATACAATGCCCGTAAAAATTGACTTCTTCGGGCTACCATTTCGGGCAATAACAATATAACGCAATTTTATTATCTCCGCCGTTCCATTTTTCACTTTGCGAGACCCTTTAAGAGAGTATAGGCATATATGCTTTTTACCACCAGTCGTACATCACATCGGGCCCCTCGCGCAATCTCCGTAACAAAAAGAGAAACTAGCCGTCGCGCGAGCTTTAGTACCGACCCCTTCGCCTTTGCGCATTTTTACGTCCTCGCACCGATGGAACGCGATTCGGGCAAAATTGTTGACCCACTTATATATACGGGACGACTTAGTGGAGAGCATCGCCATCACCACCACCAACACCACCAACACCACCACCGACGAGGAGTGAGTTACGTCAATGCCATCAGAAAGAAAGAGAGTGAAAGAGAGAGAGAGAGACATAATGGAGCAAGATGGGAACAAGTGCGGGAGTGGAGATTAATTATCTCCGACGGCATCAGGGCGCAGCTCGTTTAGAGCAAGGTTTCGCCGTTCGACCCGCCGGCATACACACATATATATATATATATGTAACATCGCGAACTTCTGTCGAAACAATGACGCCACTGGGAGGATGGTGATGCGGTGGCGTTTCAAAGAAACACCACTACTCGCTTGTGCTGTGGAAAAAAAAAAGAATTAAAAAAAAAACCCAAAGAAAGTGGCACACGTCCATTGCACGAGTGCGACGTTAAAGGACGCTGAAGACGCCCAACGTAAATGGGAAATCGACTATATCGAATCCTAATTTAAATAAACAAATGGCCGTCTGTTCGATTTGGCTACTATCGCAGTAGGACAATGCTCGAAATATGAGAATGAAATGAAATGGAAGAAAAATCCTTTGCCAAGAGACACGTGACACTTTTCGTTATCTTTAATGCGATTGGTTCGTCGTTAAACTTCCTCGTGTAGAATTTAAAGTTGATAAAGGACCTTTCAGTAATGAATTGTTAATCAATTCCAATCTGGACTCTTCCTATACTATTGAACGCAGACTTTCGGTCGGACAAATTCTTTGAAAGATGGCGCTAAAAATACAATAAATATAAAATTTAGTGATTTTAATAAAGAATGTACATATATATGTATATGACATCACTCATGTAAACAAATCTAAAAACGTGAATGTTGAAATCGTTCCTTTTAACATTATATTACCAATAATTACGCGTCAGCGAAGCACAAATTGCAGAATTCAATAAATGTTTACGCTCTCTTTTGCGTTTGTTCTCACACTGCATAACGATAAGGAAATAAAAAAAATCCAATGACGGCACGTTTGCATGCTTGGAAATGGAATGCACCGAAGAACAATGATAAAAAGAGGCATTAATATTGATGTGCCTGCTATCAGGATGTGATGACTTACGTGATTTAGTTATTTAATGCGTTCTCGTTCAATTCACTTTTTAATGTGTTTTTCAAACGTCTGTAAATAAAACGAAATTTGTTTTTGTTTTTTTTTTTGTTTTTTTAAGCAAAAAATCTTTCGTAATTGAAAATTACGGAGAATTCGAAAAACATGAAAAAAAATCGAAAAATATGACAAATATCGTAAATCATATTAAACCTTGACCAACATGACAAAAAAAACCAATACCGCACAATGGTAAACATTGATATAATATGAAACACATGGTCAAAACTGTAGAAACACTAAATATAAAACCACAGTAAACGCTAAATAAAAATTTTCAAACTACGAGAAACATGGACCAAATATGGCAAAACATTAAAAGCCTGAGAAACATTGGCAAAACATACGAACCGCAATAAACAATAAAGAAACGTGACAAACATTGCCAAAGTAGGAAACGAATATGACAAAACATTGAAATGGGTGCGTGCGAAACTTTAACAAAACATGACGAACCACGATAAACATTGAACAAACATGACAAACATTTTCGAAAAACGGTAAACATTTACCAAATATAGTGAAACATTAAAACATGAGAAACATTAGAAAAACATGATAAAGTACGATAATCAAACATTAATACTAGATAATAAGAATGTAATATTTCTTTATAATTTATCGTTGCCAAACTACGATAAATAATAATGAAATGTTACAAAACATTGATAATAATGGGAAACATTAGCAAAATATGTGACAAAACATTGAAAATTATGATTGAGGAAAATTAACAGAACACGACGAGCCCTGGTAAACAATGAACAAACATTCCTGAATTATACGATAAATATTCATCAAATGTTACAAAACATTAAAAAAACATGAGAAACTACCTTAAACAAATACATTAATCAACATTGTTAAATTATGATAAACATTTATTAAAACAACCATAAGAAAACAACATTTCCGAACCACGATAAACATTTACCAAATACGTCGAGACATTAAACCCCACGAGAAACACTATAAAGACTGATAGAAAAACATGATAAACCACAATAATCAAACGTGAATAATGATTGCCAAACTACGATAAGCATTGGACAAATGCGACTAAATATAGAAAAGCATGAGAAACATTAGAAAAATTCGGCGAACTACAATAAACAATTAAAAAAACATTGCCGAACTACGATAAACATTGACCAAAATATATGATGAACATGGAATCGCACTAATAACATTAGTAAAACATGACGAACCACAATAAATGATAAACAAATATTATGAAACTACAATAAAGAAATGTGACAAAACATTGAAGAGTACGAAAAACATTAGCGAAACATGACAAACCACATGAAACAATAAAAAACCAACAAACATGACAAATATTTCTGAAGTACGATAAACGTTGAATAATTACGACAAAACATTTTAAAGCCTGAGAAACATTACTGAAATGTACCAAACATGACCAAAACATTATAAACATTGAAAATATAAGAAAAACATTAGTAAAAACTTAGACATTACAAAAATCGATTTCTGTATTCTTTCGTCTTGCAATACAACAAAAATCTTGTAAAAGTTTTTAACCAATGCAAGAATATCTATTCTAGACGTATACAGAAACCTGAAGATAATTCCAGAAAAAAAGGTCAACTGCTGGTCTGCTGCAAAAATTCTTTTTCGCACAAGTCCAAATGAAAGGTTTTCACCCAACACAATCTACAATTTTCCCTCTTCAATCAATTTCAATCTTCCAATTCAATCCTTCGCTTCGAATAACTGCATTAGTACATTTAACAAAAAAAAAAAAATAAAAAAACACAAAAAAAAAATAAAAAAAAAAAAAAAATATAAACAAAACAAAAAAAAAAAAAAATAAAAAAAAAAAAAAAAAAAAAAAAAAAAAAAAAAAAAAAACGACGGACGACTGAATAATTTTCATTTACATTCAAAGTGGTTTCCAAGAAATCGCGTATATTAACGAGGCGGTCGAGAAGCGACAATGTCGAATAAATTCTTCCTCATTATTCCCTAATAATTCAATTCGTCCCATTCAATGAATAAGTGGAAATAATAATGACGCCTTCGCGTTTGCCAATCGCTTTGTTTTTCCAAGACCGTCTTAAGAAATGGTATCGGGCATCGATCATCGCTATAACGCCTCCGAATGAGGAACGGACAATTCCCGCGCCGATTCAGCAATTCGCCAATACACAACATTGCCGTACGGGAACGCTTATATATATATCTATACGTATATACGTACGGGACTTGGCTCTACGGCTTTCCCATGCAAATAAGTCCCCCCGAGGTTCACAACTCTATTACGACACGGTGTCGGTCGATCGTCGGAGTAGATGATGAGTCAATGTCAAACGGGGATGGTTCGACGACCTTATACCAGTGCCGTCCACCAGCGATTAGCGTGGGACGCTGGAATTAGCCAGCGGCACATCGGCAGCAGCTGCATCGGGAAGTAATAACAGCGAATAATGACAATTGCCTATATAGTCGTTGCATTGTTGTTCGCGCCGCCTACGCGCGGGCTCTCTTTATCTCCTCTCGATAAGTCGCGAAAGGAAGCGCCTCGTTAATTTCGAATCGCTATATGCTCTTATGCGCATCGAGACGACCAAAAAAGGGATCTGTTCCGCCGTCCTGTATCCGAAAGGAAATTTCAATCGACGCTGTACCGTTATATTACCGCACGGAAAAAGGTAGAATCGTACGTATACAAAACTGTAAAGTGTCCGATTCTTAAGAGGAATGCGTATTCTTCGCAAAATTTCTTAACGCAAATCCCTTTGCCGAATGTTCCTAGGACGCTTAGGGTACGAGTAACGCACGATTGCAACCTGACCAATTGCAGCGGCGCGCGGCGCCACCGTCGGCGTCACGTGCTCTCGTTCGCGCGTTACCATTGGTCGGCGTCACGCGCCCCTTATTTATACTCGGCGTGTTAAGGCACGGAATGTCGCATACATTAATATTCTATGTAAAACAGTTAAAATTTATATATAAAAAGTCTATTGACCCTTATTATTATCCCGTATGAATGTAACAAGTGTAATGAACGAGTATAATACGTATTTTGAAAGTGCAAACGTGTAAAATAAACATTATTTTACATTTTTAATCGTTACCGGGGAGTGTTATGTAGTAGTCGTTTGGAAACTTCGCTTCTTAATTCTCGTTCCCTGTAAGATTTGATGCGATCGGACAAAAGGCAAGTCCAAATGAAAACAATAGACTATCAAAACATAACGTGGTCACGATACGAAATTCCCCGTTCGTCCTTTTTTTTCTGCTGTCAATCCTAATCTTCTAAAACTTTATACCATTTTGTCAAGGAAAGAAAAACAGAAATCAATACGTACAATATTAATACTTGCACTGACGTCATTTTTACTATGACCTTCCTTTAAAGAGAAGGAAAGAGGCAAGAAAATAAACAAATCTGGAATTAGTAAGAAAGGAGCAGAAATGAAAAGAGGTCACGATGAATGGGTGCGGGAAAAGGGCCCGTGCGTGAATGCCGGTGAAAAAGACACCGACGTGGCTGAAAAAGGGAATCGGACCGAAGACCCTTGACAATACAAGTTTCGATCTCTCTCTCTATCTCTCTCTCCTTGCATCGAAGCATTATACGGGAGGTTCGACAGCACAATCCTAGATTTCCAGGTCCCTACGATTTTTTGTTCAAGCTCGTAAATTTTGTACATAATATCACCAAAATCATCATGCCGTGTGCATTTTTGTAACCGCACACTTCTTTACTGTCAACAATATAAGGAGCGTAAAAAAAAAGAAGAAATTGCCGCCTGTTGCTCGATTGTGGAGTGGGCGTGATTTTTCGATCCGAGGTTATTCTGAATTTCTTTCAGCGGCGTTCGTGGGTACAGTTATATGTGTTCTCGCGATTTAGAGGGTCGCATAAATTCGTCAAACAAACCTCGGAATTTCCATTTCGACTCGATTTTTGACGGTCTCTCAAAATTTATACGGTCCGACGCTCATTGTTTAATCATTGTACGATTTGATGCAAAGGTCATTCATTCACTACGTTTCATCGACGTATTATTACATCTCTCGTGATTATTTAGTCGAATTACATTTGTCTGTTCTCTTGACGTCTCCTGACTGATGTGCTCTCAAATACGGTCTAATACAAATTTTTGAATTATTTTATTTTTATGGTGATAATAATACTTATAATAATAACAATAATAACAACAATGGTTTTTATTCGTAAATACATATGTAGATGGGCATTCTCTTTTTATGGAGTTAAAATATAGTCTAACCCTACTTCTATTATTATTCTTTCATTAAAACTTATTATAGCAGTGTATAATATAATTGTTTTTGCAGATAAAAATATTTCTACAAAAAATTCTGGCAGCAATTATAACGTTTACCATTTACATACAATAAAAGAAGTTAAATATTTAATGTAAAATAAACAATGTTAAGGAAAAAGTGGAGAAAACAAAGTTAATGAAATCGTATATTTCTTTGAAAAAACAAAAACCAAATTGATTGGAAAAAAAACAAAATTAATTAGAAAAAAGGTAGAAGTTAATTTAATAAGAAACGCAAAAATTCAAACATAATGAAAAAAAAATTGACAAAATCAAGCACAAATAGTAAAAACTGCAAACAAAATAAAACTGCAAATAAAAATAAACTTGCAAACAAAAATAGAATTGAAAATAAAAATATAAAATAAACAAAGTTGATAAAAATTGATAAAACAACGTTAATGAAACCAAGTTGATTAACAACAAAATAATAAAGAAATAATTGATTTAAAAAGAATGGTAATTGAAAAATGAGAAAAAAATTCTTAAAATTAAACACAAAATAGTAAAAACAGCAAACCAAATTCATCAACTCGTATAAAGTTACAAGTTTTATCAATCTGAAAAGTCCACATAATTTAAAATTATAAATTAAATTTCCAGAAATAAATTGAAGTTTTTACTGATTAACGGCACAAAAATCATCAACCTCGAAAATTATTAAAAATTGACGAAAATTTTCGCATACATACAAATGAGAATATATATGTGATAAAATTTCGAAATTAACAGTATCGAGTCATTCGTTCAAAAGAGTGACATTTCACTCTTACTGGAGTGTAAATTTACTGTCTTACTTTAAAATATGGTAAAATTCAGTTCTCTTAAAGAGTGAATATTGAAATTTGAAGAGTGGCGTAAGTTTCATTCTTTAAGAATGAAATTTCACTCCAATAAATTTAAAGAAAAATGATAGACAAAAGTTTATATAAACATAAACAAATCCCACAAATTTCTATTGAAAATTTCCCAAAAAAAAAAGATTGTAAAATTATTGAAAATTCAAAACTTATTAAAATTGATTGAGGAGATGACAACAGATAAAGTTAATGATTTCAACTAATGAAAATAAAAAACAAAAACAAAAACAAAAATAAGAAATAAACAAAATTTTAAAAAAGATTGTTAATAAAAAAAAAAAAAAAAAAATCATCACAAAAAAATAGCTGAAAAACATTTCAAGCATCAAGAAAACCTTGCAAAAAATCTAATAATCGATGTCAATACACGCAATCGTTTATAAAAACATGATGCGATAAAATTCCTCAACGACCACTATCTGGCAGATCTGTTTTATGTACGTGAAAGAAAAACTAAGCTAGCACTAATGCAAATTGGACGAGATAGAAAAAGAAAATAAATAATGTTGACAAAAACAACAAATAAAAAATGCTCAACTATATAATGAATTAAAAAACAATAATAAACAAAAACAAAAATAATAAAAACAAAAATAAAAACAAGAAAAAATGAAATTTTATAAAGTTTAACAAAATTTAGCAAAACACAGACGTAAACATACAAAAATGATCCGTTTGAAAACAAATATTACAATTTTCACAAATTTCCCCGTATATTATGTAATAAATATAATTTACGTATACTAATAAAAAAAACTAAAATTTGCCTTTCCTCATAAAAAAAAAGTAAGACTCAAACGTGTTTTATAACACATCCATAATTTCAATTGTTCGTTTATCATCGCAATTGATTTCGTCACTACTCCGGAAATTGGATCGATTAAAGTACGCTATCATTTATTATTGCGATACATCGAATGCAACATAATTTCAGACGTTCGATGATTTCATTCATTAAGAAATTCTGAAATAAATCGTTTACCCGTTAAGATTAAAAATAAAAAAATCTTCTTGAAGATTCTTCATGCTGTTTCATGATTTCCTGCGTACTTCTATGCTAACTATTTTTTAAAATGTACTTTTTCCATTTCATCAACACTTTTTACTCTTTCAAATTTAAATTAAATTATTTACCATAGTCAGGCTTGAATATAACACGTGAAATCTTGTTTGCAAAAAGTATTGTTTTCATTTTAAATACAAATCTATAATTTAAGTTTTTCTCCAGTTTTTTATTTTTTCTTTTAACACGACCTGAATTTCTTTCAAATAACAGTCAATCCATTAAATGATAAAACGTGTTTATGGTACGTTTACCCTAAATTTTCAAAATATACAATCAATCATAATAATAATTACAAAAGTTGTTTTACTTTAATGCAGACAAAAAAAAAACACAAAAATCTCAATACCGAATTATACCATTATTCACATCTGTATAAAAATGACGATTCAATGCGTTAACCGCAATTGCGTATCCCAACGCAGATAATGCACTTTGCAAACAAATCGTCTTGCCATTTTACGGCAAATAACAGTCGCAATAAACGTAAACTCCACCGCCCAAAAGCCCTCGATTTTAACGAGCGGCAGTTTCGCTCGAGTTATGGATGCACCGTGACAAATTTTTGACCCTTCGCATTTCTTTGAAATTTCGCTGCATGCCTTATACTCAACGGCGGATAACTTATGAATGAAGAAAGTCGTTAGTATGCGTATATATATAGTCATTCATATGTTACAAAAAAAAACAAAAAAAAAAACAAACAAACAAACGTATCCGACGTAAAGCCGCGTCGCCGACCGAATATGCGTTCTCTATACCCTGATGCTTTATGAATAAGTAACTCTTAAATTCTCCGCATTGTACTTCTCGCCAATAGGCGTAATGTACGAACGAAATGAGAGAAAAATCAAGTATTCCCTTACACGTGCATACAGAAAAAAAAATCGTATATAGAAATTTATCGTCTCGATTTCGAAAAATCAATTCTTACGAGTATTACGTTATTCATGGTCGATCAAGACAGGAATAAAATATTTTTTTTTTTTACTTTTTGCCCGTCATTTTTATCGTACTTCCGTTTCTGTCCTTGAAATTATTAAAAGAAAAGGATAAAAAAAAATATTCGATCGGAAAAACATGCGTACAAATTCGAAACGTATAGTTGGAAAAATTTAATTTCAAAATGGCGTCATTTAACATGGCGTGTTAAAGCCGAAAATTTCATGCCATTTTCGAATTTTTATTACGATTTAAATCAACAAATTTCTTCCGAAGATTTGCAGTTTTTTTAGGTCGCCGATTACCCCGAATCCGTCGTTAAATTTTCATAAATTCAAAATGGCGGATCCAATATGGCGGCGTAGGGATATTTCAAAATTAGGTTTTGATAAAAATCTAATTCTTCCAAAAACTGCATACGAATTCTCGTAGAAATTGAAACATTTTGAAAACATTCGTCCGCCATATTGAATGCGCCATTTTGAATTTCGATAAATTTAAAAACGGATTCGCGGTCATCGACACCAAAAATTGTAATAGACAGATTTTCATCAAAATAAATTTGTCCCCCCACAACGCCTTAAAATCAATGTCCCATTACCAAATGTCTCTACCGCGATTATACATTCCAGGGCCCAAAAAATCATTAAAAAGTCCCAACAAAAAAATTAACTCTTCAATCCACCAAAATCTACAGTTTTGGACGTATCGAAAAGCGCATCGACCTATGGATACATACGATATTACGTCATCCATAAAAAAAAAAATTGCTAAATGAGACTAAAAAACAAAACAAAAGGCCCACCTGTTGCGTGAAGGTGGGATTGGGCCTCTTTACGTGGGGCCTGGTGTACTGGGCAGGCTTCTCCTTGGAATAGTTGGTGTGGTCCGTCCAGGACTTGGAGCGCTGCGAGCCGTGGAGCTCGTCGTCGTCGGTACGTCTCTCCAGTGCACTTGGCCAGGACGGGTACTTTTCGTGGCCAGGCCCGTCGTAGCACACGCCTTTGAGGCCCGTATTGTCCCGAATCGTCGCCGTCGGCGGTGGTGGCGGCGGTGGCGGGGGTGGAGACGAGTCGTCCCTCTCGTTGTGAGGCAGACTAAAACTGTCGAATCCGATGCTCTCGCTGTACCTGGAAGCATTTCGTCAAATAGACCCTTTTGTTATATAGTGTATACACGAACGTTTATCGACAACAAACTGTCGCTGATGGTCGTCGCATTCCGCCTCTATATACATATAACGAACTATTGTCAACTGCAACTATATATATGTATGCAGTGACCGATTATACGTCGAGCAAACGTCAGAATTATATTCGTCAAATTTTTGTGTGTCTGTCTGTGTGTCAGTGTCGAATTATAGTTTTAAAATCACAATTATTAAATCAACGAATTTCTATTTCTGTGAGTGTTTTTATGTATTTGAGGCACTCGTTCGTTTTACTAAAAAAAAAAAAAAAAAAAAACTTGTCTATATACAATATTACACAATCCATCCTTTACGTAAACACTACTCATCTGAATTCTTAAGCCTATAATCTCTCGAATGGTGCCAAACTGTCCAGAATATAATGACCGAATGTTCCATTGGACAATCTGAATATTTTGGTTTTTGCTACATTTAGCCTTTAAATTCCTGCATTATAACTCGTCGTTATCATCCATAAGTACAAGACGTTTTATCACCAGATTCGTCGCGTATACGCGTTGGACGGTTTTCTCCTGTCTGGACCACTTGGACGCAAACATCACGTTCCTTTTATCGGAAGACGTAAGATAAACAAAGCGACACCCATTATAGGCCCTGTAAAGCTCTGCGAGTCCTTAAGTATTCCCGCCCGCCCGACTTCCTCTTCTGCCGCTTTTGTTTCACACATTTAGAAAAATGCATTTTTCGTACGTTAAAATTTTGAATCGTCATCACTTCGACGCACTCGTGGCTCTTCGTTTCATGACCTTTTACATTTTATATTTTGTATATGTAGAAAAATCTTACATTTTGTATATGTATATATGTGTGTGTGTGTGTGTGTGTGTGTGTGTATGTGTGTGTAATAATAGTAATATATTAATGATGCATTAAAAATATTATTGTTTATTTTTTTGAATGATATAATATGACTGAGTGCATCAAGCACTATAATTTGTTTATTATTATTGTTTATTTTTTAGTTTTTCATTTTTGTTTTCAACTATATTGTTGGCACGTATTTAAATTAAATTAGTTTATTTATTTTTCAATATTTTTTATTCAATATTCAATATCTTTCAATATTCAAAAAAAAAAAAAAAAAAAAATAATAATAATCGAATAAATGAATTAAATTAAATAGTATAACGAAATTATTTGTTCAAGTCCAGTAGATTTTCTTCTTTTTATTTTGAATTGTGTTATTAGATTTGTTGTTGTGTTTCTTATAGTGTTTTCAATAACATATCGTTCATTGTCAATTTTATTGTTAACCCCTATTAACTCTTTATCTTCACCTTACGCATGTTTCTTTTCGGTCATGTTATGGAAATGTTTCTAATTATACGTAAAATAAATAGAAAAAACAGAATAAGCAGAATAACCGAAAATAAATAGGATGACGAGAATTAATAAAATAAATAGAATGAGTAGAATAATTAGGATAAATAGAATACACAGAATACAAACAATACGTAGCATAAATAAAATAAATAAAATAAATAAAATAAATAAAATAAATAAAATAAGTAAAATAAATAAAATAAATAAAATAAATGAAATAAATAAAATAAATAAAATATATAAAAATTAGGTTCCGACCGTTTCTTGTAATCTTCTTCAGAACGATACATTGTACAGATATACATTGTTATTTGTTTTTATTGTCCAGCAATTCTTGTTTATCTGTCCAATTCGAGTTCATTATTTTCTTTCTCAATTGCTGATTAGTTTTGTACGTTTTGTAGATTTACAACAAAACACATTTCCCGATATTAAATTAAATAAGAGTTTTTTTTTATCTCACAAGTTGACTCGAGAATTTGGATTATTTAACTTTTCTTTTAGTTTGTACAACTCGATTTAATATTGAGAATTAATATTGATTTCCAATGACTATTTTGAAAAAGTTTTTAATCTTCATCATTTTATTATTATTCTTTTGTTTTACTTTAATTAATACATAACAATTATTAATAAACATGATTCTCCTTTGTTTGTTTGTAAAATGTTTTCAATTTTAACGAAATTTTTAAAATATTAGTTTGCATTAATATTTTACATGTTTTGTACATGTCATTGTTTATTTTTTAAACTTCATCATTTTTTTTTTAAATATTCATCATTTTTGGTTTTATTTTTGCAATTTTTCGCAAACATTCCGTATTGCCTTTATGATACATTATTATTCTGTTCATTTTAATTCCTTTCGAAACAAAAACAAAAACCTAAAAATACAAAACAAATATAAAAATTCTTCGTACGTTTGAACGGAAAGAAATCTGCTTTATTCATTTAAAAATATTTTACGCGCAAACTAGTAGATTGAACAAATTTGTTAGGCAAATATCTCCAAGGAACATATTTTAGTCGCGCCTCGTTCAAATACATTTACTAAATGTGTTGATTGAATATATAATGGTAAGACAAACATTTCTCAAGTGTGTCCACAAAATGTTTTCTGTAAATACACAACGATCAAACGAGTTGAAATACGTTGTTGGCTTGACTTTTTAACATTTACTCATCAAATTCCATAATAAACAAAACAACAAACAACAACATGATGAATATAAAAATCAATTATAACAATCGATAAAACAGGAAAGTAGCGATTCATTCCAAAAATCGTTTATAACACTGGAAAAAAAATTTGTTATTTTCAAGTAAATATAGTAAATATTCTCTTCTTTTTAGTAAATCTTACTTAAATCAAGAAAATCTTTTCTTAATTCAAGTAAATATTTACTTGCTACTAGTCCAGTATCGACTATATACTTGAAAATAACAAATTTTTTTTCAGTCAACTTGCCAACAAAAAAAATGAACAGACGAAAAAGTGTGAAATAATACAAAACAATAGAACGAAAAGAAAACGTCAATGAAATCTTCATTCTATTATTACGATGACATTTTTGTTATTATATATAGTATGACGGAAAACATTTTTAAAAATGAATAGGACGCCATTTTAAAATCTAACCAAATACAAGTTAATAGTAAAAAAAAAAATAATGAAGAAATTAAGAAAATAAAATCGAAAATGCACACAGTACTGAATTAATCTATAAAAGAACAGTTCCAATCGACGAAATAAACCCAATGACGAATGACCGCGTGTGTACCGTTTATCATTGCAACATATATATACCACCATATAGTATATTCCACTTATCCAGAAACCGCGTGGCTTTATAACGCAGTAATTGCCTTTTTGCGATTAATTAATTTCTCAAATCGAGCCCATGAAAGACTAATTAACACTCGCATCAACACCGCTGCACTTTGTACGCGATATTGCGCTGCTCGCTCATTACGCATGCGTACCGAATCGACATGCCGGATTTTTCGTCACTCTTTTACGTTTCGTAATTAAGGCAAGAAATATATACTATACATAGATATAGATATATGCATACTCAACAGGGCGGAAAACTCGGTAATTGATACGTAACTTTGAAAACACGACAGATCTACCGGCGTCTCCCGGTTAATTCACGATTAATCAACGTGCTCTGGGCATTGATTATTCGGCGGTCTGTAATTAATTTAATGCAGTATACTATATTATACGGGCTTTTCACTTTTGTGAGAAATTAGCGTTAGTCGCTCGGAAAATTATATGCATTAATCGGCTGTTAAGCGAGTTTACGAGTGACGCCTTTGGCCGTTAATGTGCGAAAAAAAAAACGGAACTAATCTTCGCCGATCGGAATTCCGCACTTACTAAACGCAACCGAGGCCCCGTGATTATGATTTAATTGATATTTTCTCACGGCATTCGCGGTTTTCACTTTATATTATTTGCGCGTATATGAAATATCGTTAAAACAGCCCCCCCCCCCCCCCCGACGGGAGCAAAACGGCAAATTTCTCCGAGGCTGACGGGTGGCATGGGCGCGCAACGTTAATGGGAAAATGTCAAAAATTCGACACAAAATCAAAAAATAAAAACGAAATTGCAGAAAATTCATTCAATTGCACTTACTTCGTGTAATGATTTACGTGGGCTTGTCGTTATTGACGTGACTGACAGACATTTTCGAATTGGAATAAATTGAAGAAAGCCAACGCAAGGAGGTTGCGCGTAAGAAAATTGTATACTATCATTTAATCGAGAATTGATATTTTGAGAGAGAAATGATTATCTCGAATGAAAATATGGAAATGAAATATCACTTTACAATTTCGTAGTATATAAATAATTGTTCATTTTCTTTAATTTTAAAATATAAATCGTTGAAATTCATTGAAATTCGTAGGAAATCATTTAAATTCGTTAAAATTCATTGCAATTCGTAGAAATTCGTTAAAATTCATTGAAATTCTTAGGCATTAATTGAAATTTTTTCAAATTCGTAGAAATTCGTTAAATTTCGTTAAAATTCGTAGAAATTAATTCAAATTCATTGAAATTCTTAGAAATTAATTGAAATTTTTTCAAATTCGTAGAAATCCTCACATATTCGTCATTTGTAATTCCTACAAATTCAGATTCGTAAACCCTAGTAGAAAATGAGTCCAGTTTTTGGCTAGTTTCCGTCCAGTTTGCTTTTTTTCCATATTAAAGGTATAGGATAACTGGGCAATGTAACAGAAAACTGGACAGATTTCTACCAGGGATTGGTGATAGAAATTCGTATAAATTCATGAAAATTCGTAGAAATTTAGTGAGATTCGACAAATTCATAGAAAGTAATTTTAAGAAAATTAAAGAAAAAAGAAAAAGAAACCAGTTTTAAAGAATATTCAATCCAGCAACAGAATTTTTTTAACATGTTCAAGAAATTTAACGATTTTTGAGGTATTTTCAAGAATTTTTGAGAAACACCAAGACTCATATTGCATAAATTCGAACGAATCGATGACAACTTCGAGTAGTTTGGATGAAATTTGCAGGAATTTCAAAGAATGTTTGAATTTTTAAAAAATACGAAGAATTGTTGAATTTTAATGAAATACGAAGAATTTTTATAAATTATGAAAAATTTGGAAGAATTCCGAATCATTTTCACAAAGTTTAAAATACAGACAATAATTTAAAGAATAGTTATTAATCATAGAGAATTTTAAATCATTTTCAAAAAAAATTTCTAAGAATTATTTTGTATATTCGTATAAATTATTGACTATTTTCTCGTATTATTCGAAGAATATTTTAAATTTGAAGGAATTCTCAGTAATTACAAAAATATTTCTTAAATTTTCAAGAATTGCATAGAATTTCAAGAACTTAATGTAAAATGTAACAAAGAAATTTTTGCAATTTTTAAAAAATATTTAAATTCTTCTATATATATATATACACGTGTGTAAAATATTTTACATATTTTTTTTTGTTAATGACTAATGATTTAGTTATTCCTTTGTAATCATGGGGATATAAAAGGACCTTTCAGTGTAATGTTTTAACGTTTAGTCCCTGCATTTCAAAACTGAAATATTTTATAATAATTGGAGATAATTTGAAATAATACCCCCCCCCCCCCCATAAAAAAAGAATTTTTATTAAAATAAACGTAAATAGCGGGAAAACAACGAAATAATTTGTTTTAACGACAAATTTCAAAGTTAAAATAACGAAATCTCTACGCACTAAACATAATGCGCATTACATTATTTGAGATAAAACTAATTACAAACGATATACTACTGTAAAACATCATCTCGTATTCCATAAAATCCCGATTTTTCAATTCCCAGCATCGGAATCCGAATCCGCTGAAGGCGTGCGCGGTCAATTAACGTGCATAATTATCGTTTAATTGATATTTTCTCACGGGCCTCGCGGTTTCACTTTATAAGTGCATTCGAGATATGACTAACTTTAAACTGTCAGCCAATAAGACGGGAGGGTTATAAAACGGCGAATTTCCCCCCGTCAGGTAGCGTTAATTGCTCGGCCAGTATATGTATGATGATGATGATTTATTTCTCTGCATTGTTGGCGACTAATTGATAACCGCTTATTGGCACACACACACGGGAGTGTAACTTTATTGTGAGAATATGTTGTAACCGTCAGGTATATACCTGTCTTCGAGAAGAGCTTTTGATTTTGTAGAACTGCTATAATAATAGTCATTATATACTGCTGCCGTGACGGTTATAAAAATTCAAAAAATATTTAAACGGTTTTGCATCCGTTGAATCGCATGAGAATACGAATCTACGAATTGTTCGTAACAATTTACGTGTGAATTTTGCAAAAATTAAAACAGTCTTCACTTTATATCAGATTTACATTTTTATTAAGAATGGTGTTAAATTTTGGCGAGTATTAGTAATTAAGATGAATTATGGTGGTAAAATCTAATTAGTCATCAATCGAATTTAAAAAAATTATAAACACAATTAATATAAATAAATCACGACATTCGAGTTTTAATTGTAATTGTAGGAATTTGTTCATTCCTGCAATTCATGAACATTTATAATAATTCGTAGAAATTCATAAAATGTAGAATAGGAATTCGTAGAAATTCATTGAAATTCGTAGAAAATCATAGAAATTCGTAGCAAATCATAGAAATTCGTAGAAAATCATTGAAATTCGTTGAAAGTCATTGAAAATCAATTAAATTCGTTGAAAATCATTTAAATTCGTAGAAAATCATTGAAATTCGTAAAAAAATCATTGAAACTCGTAGAAATTCATTGAAATTCGTACAAATTCAGTGAAATTCGTAGACATTCAGTGAAATTCATTGAAAATCAATGAAATTCGTAGAAAATCATTGAAATTCGTTGAACGTCATAGAAATTCGTAAAAAATCATTGAAACTCGTAGAAATTCTTTGAAATTCGTAGAAAATCATTGAAATTCGTTGAAAGTCATTGAAAATCAATTAAATTCGTTGAAAATCATTGAAATTTGTAGAAAATCATTGAAATTCGTACAAATTCAGTGAAATTCGTAGAAATTCAGTGAAATTCATTGAAAATCAATGAAATTCTTTGAAAATCAATTAAATTCTTTGAAAATCATTGAAACTCGTAGAAAATCATTGAAATTCGTTGAAAATCATTGAATCTCGTAGAAATTCGTAGAAAATCATTGAAATTCGTAGAAAATCATTGAAAGTCTCTGAAAGTCATTGAAATTCGTCGAAAATCATTGAAACTCGTAGAAATTCATTGAAATTCATTGAAAATCAATGAAATTCGTTGAAAATAATTGAAACTCCTAGAAATTCGTAGAAAATCATTGAAATTCGTAGAAAATCATTGAAAGTCTCTGAAAGTCATTGAAATTCGTTGAAAATCATTGAAAACCAATGAAATTCGTTGGATATCATTGAAATTCGTAGAAATTCATTGAAATTCGTAGAAAATCATTGAAATTTGTAGAAATCCGTTCAAATTCGTAGAAATACCTACATATT
Organism: Trichopria nigra; assembly: GCA_030522945.1. Lineage (NCBI taxonomy): Eukaryota > Metazoa > Arthropoda > Insecta > Hymenoptera > Diapriidae > Trichopria > Trichopria nigra. The sequence goes on along the minus strand of JAPYZR010000040.1, from coordinate 126,902 downwards.
CGTCATTTGTATTTCCTACAAATTCAGATTCGTAAATGGTGATGGAAATTCGGATGAATTCAAACAAATTCGTAGAAATCCAGTGAGATTCCACAAATTCATAGAAAGTCATGAAAATCGTAGAAATTTATATAAATTCTTATAAGAATATTTTTAAAATGTTTTATTGACAACGTAATAATAAGAGTCGAAACGTCTTCGTAAACGTAAATTATTATGTAACAGTATGCAACATTTATGTAAGAATAACTTTGATAAATTTGTTATTCATGGAACTTCATAGAACTTCATAGATCGTGAATATTCATAAAAATTTGAGAGATTAAAAGAAATTCCTAGCAATTCGTGAAAAATCGTAGAAATTCGTTGAAATTATCGTGGTAAATTGCTAAAGCACGAAAATTGATGAATATTAGTGTAATTCGTTATTCATAGAAAATTTTCAACGGTCACATGATTTTCGCGGAAACAATTCTCGGAAATTCATTAAAATTCAGTGAAAATTCGTAGAAATTGACGATGAGCCAAAATCGACGAAATTGTGAAATTCGTAATTCGTGAAAACTTTTGAATGAACGTAAACATTTGCGGTTCGGAAAAATTCCAAAGAATTCTTTGCAACTATTAAAATATCCTATATTATTACACTGAAAAAAATTTGTTATTTTCAAGTAAATGTTTACTTGAATATAGTAGCAAGTAAATATTTACTTGAATTAAGAAAATGTTTCCTTCTTTTTAGTAAATCCTACTTAATTCAAGAAAATCTTTTCTTAATTCCAGTAAATATTTACTTGAAATTAACAAATTTTTTTTTCAGTGCGTACGTTAAATGTTTACGGAACATTTTCAGCTTCTTAACCGTTACAACTTCGTTAACATAACTATAATTGACCGTAGAAACTACTAACCAACATAATTTTACACGATTCCTCTAAACTTAAAAAAAAAAAATGTAAAACACAGAAATTGATTACAAACCCGCTATCGTTCTTGTAGCCGAGCGTGTTCTTCTTGTAGCCGTCGTTGTAATCGGCGACCTGGGTCTTGTTGTTGGTGTCCTCGGCGACGGCGACGACGTCGTCGTTCTCCTGATGCTTCCGCCGCCGATGGACGTAATCGCCTGGAACCGCGCTGAATGCACTCTTGAAGCCGCCATAACCCTCAGGGGCGTAAGGCGAGGTGGTGGTGCCTTTGTAATTGGCGGCCTCGGGCCCGTGGTTCGTGTACTTGAAGGACCCCGGAGAACAGGAAGATGAGCCCGGGGCCTTATCCTGACCGCGATATCCTGGCGGTGACGGCTGCAGTTCCGTCATCGTGTAACCGACGTCCCCGCCATCCGGGATACACCTAGAATCCGAGAAAGAAGTTCGTTTCAATTTAAATACATTTAGTTGTGTTTCTCATACATTTATTGTATACGCGTTAATTAATTCAAACGAGACCCTACTGATGCGATTGTGACAAAGTATATACGTCCCCATTAAGTACTGTCTGCGTGCACGCAGGTATTATATAGTAATTTTTGCATTCTTTCAGTTATATACCAATTAATCGCTTCGAGAGAGTACCTAACTTTTCCCGGGACATTCCCAACGTCATCCAAGTCAATTTACTCTCTTAATCCCGCGTATATACCTGTCTGATATCTGCTGCGAATGCGCAGACAATTTACTCGAATAAGGACAAACGCGTAACAGAGGGAATTACGAGGATCTACAGATGTTTCATTGATCAATTACGCACTGATTAAATCGGCGAAACTCAAAGAGCCAACAACTGTGCTATTCGTTTCGATTATATATACACTCGATTGGTTAAATCGAAGTGCTTTCATGCGGACAGTCGGAAATTGTTGACATCATATTACGCACCGAGGAAATAAAAGAACTGAAAAATATTCAGAATTATATACTCGTTTCAAGATTACATTTTCGTTGACATTTCGTGCGGGTATATTAAATATACTGATTCTGAATATTATACATTGTGTGTCTGGCATTCGACTTGCCCAACTTCGTTATAAATGTTAATGAGTCTCGGGTGAGTTGCAACTGTGATCGATGACTCAAGAATGGAATGTTGAATTAATGATATGGAATCGGCGATTTAATCTCGGAATAATGAAAAGAGAGTAAAATACGAGACAATAAAGGTATAGACTATTTGTTCGCAGACTTTCACCGATGTTCTCATCATATTGCTGCTATACTTTGCTTTTTTTTCAAAATATTATGAGGTTTAATAAACTTTTATGAATCACCACGTTGGAGATTATTTTGTAAATTTTCATAAACCGAGACGAATTATATTAGAAATTTTGATTTACGTCGGTCATAAAGATAATGCCAACATTTATCTTTCACGCATTTTCCCTCACTTACAGTGAATTTTTATAAACTTTCAAAACTATTTTGTAATTTTTAAGAATTGACAATTACGTAATTAACAATTTTTACTACCGCGGAACGACAGATTTTCTAGAAAGAATACCGCATATATTTATTTCAACGCGAATTATTCCTTTTTTTTCATAAATTTTAAGAATATATCTTAAAGAATTTTTTGGTATTATTCAGATTCTTCAAAAATTTCACTAAATATCGAAAAACAATTACGGGGGACATTTAAAAAACACCTCAATTTTGTTGAAATGTTGGGGAATTATAATGAATTCTCAATAATACTCAAGTGTTATCATAAGTTTCTTTTTTTTATTATATTTAAATTCATCAAAATTTATTTAAATTCGCTAAAATTCATCCAAATTCATCGAAATCTATCGAAATTCGTCGAAATTTATTTAAATTTGCTAAAATTCATCCAAATTCATCGAAATTTATATACATTCGTTGCAATTCATAAAAATTACTCGAAATTCATCGAAAGTTTTTTTTTTATTTATATTTAATCTAGTGGAATTTTAATAAATGTTGAAAAATTTTCATCAATAAGTAATAAAATTTAGCAAAATTATTACGAATTCTATATAGAATTTGATAACAAAATAAGACAATTTTAATGATTATTATTCAAAACAGCTACAGATTATTTGATCATTTACATATTCTAATAAATTGTTAAGAAACGAATTGCCACGAATTCGCATGAATTTCGAAGAATATTGATAAATTATGAAAAATTTGGACGAATTCAGAAGGATTTTAACAAATTTTAAAATACGGACAATAATTTTATGGGATATTTAATAAAGGTAAAAAATTTTACATTAAGTTAAGGAGGCGGGGGGGGGGGGGGGGGATTTGAGAATTTTTACAAATTTTCAAGAATATTTCTAAGAAAGTGACCGTTTTTTACTTATTTTTCAAATTTAATATTATAAAATTTGTTTGAAAATATTCCTAATAAGTATTTCCAAGAAAATTTGAGAATTTCTAAGAATTCTTGACCAAATTCGCACCACTTAGTGAAAACTTCATGAATTTCAACCAATTTGCTGAATTCAACAAAATTCTCCTTAGTAATTCGAAAAATTAAAAAATTCCTAAATATTTTCGAGAATGTTCAGAGAATTTCCATCAACTCTTGTTCACATTCCTAGGAATTACTGAAAAAATGTTAGCGAAATTCTAAGAATATTCAAAAATTTATTCATAAAAATTCGCCTGGTATAAACTCGACCCTCCTTTACGCTAAAACTAAACTTAGCACGTCGCATCGTTAAATTGTAAGTATATAATTTCCAATAAACGATCCAAATAATGAAAAAAAAAAAAAAAAAAATACTACAAACGAGCATCAATTGCAATTACTATAATCTATATGTCACTCGATTAAAATTCCACCGTAACTATTGTCGTTCGTCTGCGTACGTATATATAATATCGCGCGTCGTTGCATGTTAATTAAAGCCTTGGCTTTCGAGGCCGATCGGAGATTAGTGCGTGGATAATTTCGAGCTTCATCGGCACTTTTTTTTTCCAGGTGCTCTCCTACGCGATCATCGCGCACGCCGTCGTCTCGCATGTTTTAAGCGGTTTATAGAGCATATAGTGCAATAATAAACAGACGCGAGAATATAAGCGCATCTGTTATATGCAGAGGCGCCGCCATAACCAGGTGACCCAAATCCGGGCTCGATTGCCGCTAGGATCGCAATTACACTCTTAATCTTCGTTTGCGGGTTACGAGATCGGCGCTCGTGATACGGGACGATTTTTCATCTGCCTTCGGCTAAATGGCGCGAATCCCTCGATCGAGACGAAATTTTGCAAAAATCCGCGACGTCGACGAAGAATTTTTTTATATGTTATGAATTGTCGATTACTTGAAAATATTTCCTTGCATTTTTTTAATATATATGTCGATGAATATTTCGACGATCTCAAAAAACTTTCGATGAATCTCGATAGGTTTCGAGAAATTTCGACGAATTTCGAGTAATTTTTATGAATTTCAACAAATTTATATAAATTTCGAATACTTTTTATGAATTTCAACGAATTTATATAAATTTCGATGAATTGCAACGAATTTATATAAATTTGGATGGATCAGGACGAATTTCCTTTTATACTGTTAAATTTCGATAGATTTCGATGAATTTGGATGAATTTCAGCGAATTTAAATAAATTTCCACGAATTTCGAGTAATTTTTATGAATTTCAACGAATTTATATAAATTTCGATGAATTGCAACGAATTTATATAAATTTGAATGGATCAGGACGAACTTTCTTTGATACCGCTAAATTTCGATAGATTTCGATGAATTTGGATGAATTTCAGCGAATTTAAATAAATTTCGACGAATTTCGAGTAATTGTTATGAAATTCAACGAATTGATATGAATTTCGACGAATTTCAACGAATTTAATAAAATTTCGATATTCCAGATAAACGAATAATTTTTTAGAACCAAAACAAATATATTCATTAACATTCTTTTGTACAAAGCCTACGAGGTTAAAACTTTAAGAAGATAACTACAAACTTTGTTTGATGGTCGATTTTCTCATCGTTGAAATTTCAATCGCGTTAAAATTTAACGAACATGGGCATCGATGGAGAAGTATACCGCTATAAATTGTACAAACAATATATAATTACCGGATTCGTAGAAATGAATGAAGTATACGATAGACTCGTACGGACAATTACCGCCTACAAATTAAAACGATTCAATCGATTTCAAAAATAAAGGAAAAATCAAGTTTTCTTCTCAGTTCGTGCATGCAGCAGCGAGTAAACTTTCGAGCCGTTTATATAAAATATAGTCTATTAGTCCATTTTGAGGAGAAAATTTTGCGTTCACACTGCGTCGCGGTTCACTAGGTCGAACCCGATCACGCACATCGCCTGCGCCCAGGATTTACGGGAAAATCGCCGACGTTAATAATTATTGATTGATTGCTGGTTATTAGCGGTATTATGTTGTACATTATTGCTATTATCAATTATCGGCTGCTGTTGTAACGCCGTGTAATGGAGGCAATTATTACCTCAAACCGTGGACTTCCGTTATCGCCATTTTTTCTGTTATACCGCCTGTGTTAATAATAATCACCGTTTTATTAATTGACAGGCGCGAATTGTAATTTCGTCCTTTTTTTTTCTTTCTTCGTTTTTCTCGTTAACGTGCATTAATGCATTAACGTTTATTATGTGGAAATTTCCCGGAACATTCGTAATTTGTCCGAATAACGATAAATCCTGCGGGATAGAGATATAAATGAGTAAAATATTGACGGAAATACAAAATTTCATACAAAATTTATATAATCATGAATATTGAACAAAAAGATTTAAAAATACATATAAATATAACCGTGTGAAAACGAATGTATGCTACTTTAATAATATCAAAACTACCAGATATTTTATTTATCATTATTGAATTTTCAATTTTAAATTTATTTATTTACATGAAGGTTACTACTTTATTTAGATATATTGGTATGGAAGTTTTAAATGAACCGTACTTATTAATTATTAAAAGTAATTTATTCTAGGCCAATACGGTTCGTTATTGTGTTAGATCCTTTGTGGAATCTGTCCTACCCAACAGATTCCACAAAGGATCAGGTGTTTCGAGTCAAGCCCGACGACATAATAGACTTTAAACATATGTATTTCCTGTAATTTGTTTATAAATAACATTAATACTTGACTAGCATTTAATTTTAAACTAGACCGGTGTCAGTTGCATTGAAATGTTCATTCTTGTCAGTCCATTAGACATTTTAATTATAATTAATGATATTTTTTTCTCCAGCAACTCACGAGGTTAGTTTTTTATTCATTATTTTTTATTACTATTTTTCGTTGTATATATATTTTTTCTTTTTACTGTACATTATTTTTGTATAATTTTTAGACATAATAAAATTATTTCTGAAGACAAAACAATTTTACATATTACAAATTTAAAAAAGGATTAACAAAATTATATATTATTTTTAAATCTATATGCTATTCTTCGAATTTTTTTTTTCGAATTAGTCGACTAATCAAATTTTTCGTATTCACTCGATAAATCCATTCATGAAATTCAAATGATGAATCTTTATATTTCACTCCAAGAAATTTTCCATTTAATGAATAAACAAATATTTGCAAACTTAATCGACGAATAATATTTTTCTACCAATTCTACAAATTCATCCTTCACAATCGACTTGATTAATCGACTTGATTTAATCGACTAGATTTAATCGACTTTCTATTAATCCGATTTGTTTTACTGGTATCAATAGTTATGAAAAATGAATATTTCTGATTTAAATATGACGATAATATAAGTTTCTTCGAATTCCATTTTCATTAACGAATCCATTTATCCATAAAGTTCTCGGAATTTGGTATATCTTCAAAATTATTAATCGAAGCTTATTACTTCAGATCCGTTTGACAAACACATTCTTTAGAATTCGCACAAAAAAATTTGACCTTGAAATTCGAAAACAAGTATAGTCTGGCAAAAATGTTCTCGAATTCATTCGACAAATCCACGAATAAAATCCGTTGGATTTTACCGGGTAAATTCTTCCGGCGAAACGAATACGTTAAACATTCTAAAAATTCAAATAATCAAGAATACGGAATTCGAATTTTCTTTCGTCGAATTCGATGGGGGAAAATATTCGTCGAATTCCTTTCGACGAATAAAAGAGACTCGCGACTCGATAAAATATATAAATATGAATCAATTGGATGAAGTCATTGAATGCTGTTCAGTTAAATCGTCGTACATAAACAAGTCATTCAGGAATCGAATCGTAAGGAATCATTTAAAAAAATTCTTTTATCAATTCATTCGAATGAAATGAAAGACCGAATTATTGAAAATGAAAGATACTTAAGCTATATTGTCGGACGACAAAAAATAATTTTCACGTACTTACGTCTCATATGTAATTCGGATACATGTACGTATTCGAAATTCGTAATTGCACAAATTTAACAAAATTGTCTCGATACACGACATCCGTAATTGGTTCATCGAACGAATTTTCCGTAAACGCAAATCGGTTACAAAGTTAATAATCTCTCTCTCTTTTTGAAAATGAAGAATTCACTTTAACGGTCTTTGCGCGCAGTTATAATCGTTTCCCTTAAATTTCGTCGTTTCCGTCATTTTTCATTCGATCGTTCGGAAATGTACGGCTATATTCTCGTAGCGGGCCAACACAATTACTTGTCCTTATAAATTGGTATACGCGTTGGCGCATGCTCACGCTCGTTACTACATGTGCACACACACATATATATATATATATACATATTGTACTAGCGAATGGTACATAGCGCTTGCATCGAAGATCGCGCGATAATCCTGCGAACGTTATTTATAATTTTCTGTGTTCGCGTACACATACGTCAATTTCATAAATGAAATCCGCCGTTTCGCTGTGAGAATTGTAGAGTGTCGAAAAAATCCAATGCCTTTCATTGTTTGTAAACGTTTCGTTATTATTAATCGACCGATAATCTTCGTCAATTTATCCTTTTGAATTGTTAAATAATTCGCAAGGTTTTTTTTAATCACTCGGTCGACCATCACGATTTTTCTATTAATATATTAACATCTTTCTTGTCATCAATCTATATTTACCATGATGCTATTAAATAAAAAATTTCGAGGAATTTTTTCGCGAATTTCCGAGAATATCGACGAATTCAAGAAATTACTTTATGTAAATAGTTCGGAAAATGTATAAAACACCAGTAATTCATTTTTAACGTAAATTTTACATTTATTCGAAAACATTCAAAACGAATTACATAAGTTAAATTCTTCAATATTCGTAAATAAACACGAATTTCCAAGAACTATAGTGCTTTTTACGTAAAGCTGCGAATTTCCAGGAAGTTTCACGTACTATGTAATACTTACATTTACGAAGTGACAAAATTACGAGAAAGCTCCGAGAATAAAATGACGAATTTTCGAAAATACATAATACGACGGATTTCTGAGAATATAGTCAATTATCCGGGAATATCGACGAATTTATGCACGAAAAGAAGTATTGTTGGTGCAACTGTGGGTATATCGACCATAGAAATCATTGTGTCAACTATGGTATGATTGGCCCGACAATATTTGTTCTCAGTATGGTGTTATACACGATCTAATTTCTTGTAACCGAATCGAATTTCCAGTTAAGAGGGTTCTAAAGTAGAACAGTTACCGACAGAGCTTTCCAACAATAAAAGTGTAAATAAAATGTGATTGAAACATTTTTTTCAAAATTTGGGCTGAAATTGGTTCAACATTAAACGAGAATTATCCGAAATAAATTATTTTCTCTTACCGGCACCAAAAATAATTTGTTTCAGATAATTCTCGTTTAATTTTAAACCAATTTCAGCGATATTTTTTTAAAGCCTGTATTTGTTATGTAGAATCACCCTTCCAAAGCTCGAATTTTGAAAAAATGTTTCAATCCTTTTTTATTTATACTTTTTCTGTTTTGAGGTTAGGTCGGTAACTGCTCTACTTTAGAACAACTTTAAACTAATTGTTCGTGAAAATTCATTGGGATTCGTATCAATTAATGAAATTCTACAAATATTCATAAAAAAATTCGTGAATTGTCTTGTTCATTCCAAAATAATCTAGTTATTTACATGCAATTTCAAACATATATATATATATATATATATATATCAAGATCCAAATTATACTTGTCACGAAACGAAAGGTATATCCGAGAGCACGAATATCACCCAAAAAACATTATCCGCGCCTTGTATACGCGGTGATTTACTTTTAAGTGTTTCGTACAATGGACGTATCTCGCGTATGATTTACACGTCAAGCATTTATTACGCTTGCTTTCGATTCCATACATCATGCGGCAATATATCAGTATAAATGTAAGCCTGATTTAGTGAATTATACGTTTCATTCACGTTATATAGCGGGGGCACCTCTCTTTGGCTCGCTCCGGGAACAAACGCCACCGTAAAGTAAATTCAATTCCGCTCGTGCTTTTTGCAATGTAAATATTTACATCGGGGCGAAGCGGTTCATGTGATGCGGGATTGTTCGTGACGCGGCGTCCGTTTCGACTCGTACATATATATATATATGTATATACGGTAAAACGCTCGCTATACATATATATAAGAGTGCGAGAACGTATACTGTAAGGATATACGGGGTTGCCCGTTAAATCCTGACCTCGGTATTTTTGCTTTCGACATTTTTTTTTTTCGAGTACTGCTTACTAAATGAGTTGAAAGTCGTAATGCAAGCATTAAAAACAAAAACAAAAAAGAATTGCAAATTTTTAGGCAATTTTACGATTATTCTTTCATCATTTTCAATCGTGAGTACTATACCATTTTAATGAATCTTGTAAATTGTCATTCTTCTTTTTACCAATATTCACTAATTTGCGTTCCAGTTATCGTTATTCTACATGTATTCGTCAAATCGATAAAATTCTTCGAATTCACTAGTCCAAACAATTCTCGTTATTATTTTGGTCCGTTTTATTCTTCTCGGAATTGTTTTTCCGCGATGTATATTCGTCAAATCATTTCTTCTAATTGGGTCCTGGGTTTGCGCTTCTTCGAATGTGGTGAGTCGAACCAATTCTCCGAATTCAATCGTCGAACGCATTCTTCAAAATTCAGGACCAAAACATTGCAGAGTCAATTCTCGTTAATTACTTTTTGGTTCTTTTTCTTCCCGGAATTGTCTCTCGAATCCGCCAACTCCTCGAATTGGGTCGAGGAATTGATTCCTCGAATTCATTCCTCAACCCCTATTTCCCGGTAATTTAGTTACCGTGGATTGATTTCAACGTTGGCTATTCGATGGATATAGAAATCCAATAATTCCAAAATGTTAATTCTTGGATTTATTTTAAGGTATAAATTCAAGCGATGGAAATGTCGACGCTAACTCGCGGCTTGTCTTTCAACGAGTAATCTATCCCTTTCTCACTGCGCTTGTTCGCACACAGTATAAACCCCGACATCGTTCTTGATCATCTTTTTTAACAGCTCGAAATGACATTCGGCCCGCGTTGCGATCGCGATAAATTCTGCGCGTTTGTTCGGTCGACCCGCAAACAGCGAACGGTACCCCGAGCATTAATGGGTCGATGTATACCCGTGCGAGTGCTGGGAGCAATGCTATATACGCACGAGCGGCTGCTACAATGTAACATCTCTCGTGCGCACCGTAAAAAGTTATCGAGTCCTCGAGGCCGCGTGTGCATATAGGCACCGCACTCCAATGGGACTCGGTATCCCAGTTTCCCGGGTTCGGCGGGTGGATGACCCGTAATCGCGCGATCTCGTACACGGTTCGCATGTGTGCTTTTATATATACGCGTGCGAGACAGAGAGGGAGCACCCCAACACCAACGGGAACCAATTTTACAATACTCGTATGTAATATTGCGTCTTGGCCTATTCCGCGTGGCCTTCGACGATCGGAACGAAAGTGACGGAAACGTGTCCCGGCATCCATCTATCGGCTGTACTTATTGTTCCTTGGAGTAATCGAAACTGATGTGGCCGGTTTCGAAAGAAAAGAAACGCGATATTTAAAAAAAGTTGGAGTGGAAAAGACAGAAATATCGCCCTAGTATATAAAAAGACACGACTAAGGAAGTTTTCGTTACGTAATCTTGTTTCGCAAAGTCATTTAAAGGCGACAAGTCCGTATCGTCGACTCGTTACTAGACGACGTCGAATCCTGGAAGAGCCCGTGCAGTTATTTATCGCGGGCAATATAATTAGATAAGTAAAGTGTACGGTTATAAGTACATTCCTTACAATATCGTTTAACCCGACTAACCAAACAAACGTACGAGCGCGCTACGCGCACTCTCGTCGGCTGAATGAAGTTACATTATCGTCCATTCCCGCGTTATCGCTCGGATGTAACCGAGACCCCTAACTTGTCGATGCCGCTGCTTCTGCGGCTCTCTCGGTACGGGGCGGCAAGGGGAGAAAAAGACCCGCCTCGCCAGCGCCACACGAGCGCCCCATTATACGCGGAAAGAGGCTGGCAGCGGCGCAGCCACCGTTTGCTCGTAGTTTAGCGGAGTTTATCGTCGCTCCTCGCAACGAGCTCGACGCACGGAAGGCAAGAAACGCGATACCCATTTTTACCGCACGCGTGCGCCGTAAATGCTCGATGCACATGGCGTGGACTTTCAGAGACTTTAATGCGCGGCCTTCGTGATGCGCCGTTGATGCGAATCGCTAATATTTTCCAGGGGGTTTTCTTTCGAGTAATGCCAGTTGGAAAAAGTCAATTATCAATCCCGTAATGTAGGAAGATTTTTAAATTTTTCAATAACGGTAACGTAAACACGAGCAATATTTAATGAAAATGATGAACATTGCAGGTTATCTCGTGAACAAAACATCGCATCGACGTGATTTTTTTTCACAAACTTGCCGCTTTACACACCCGAAGAAATAATCGACATTTCAATGGTTTCGCAAACAAAATGACGTCTCACGAAGCGAAAAACCCTTGGATTTCCAGTGGTTGTTCGCCATTATCTCACGAATAACAAATCCGATCACTGTGAATTTTGTTATAAACCTGCGGTTTTATACACCAGGAGAAATAATCGACATTTGAATGGTTTCGCAAACAAAATGGCGTCTCATGGAGCGAAAAACCCTTACATTCCGAACGGTTTTTCGACGTTATCTCACGAACAAAAAGTCTGAGCGCTGTGAATTTTTATTATAAACGTGCGGTTTTATACACCCGAAGAAATAATCGACATTAGAATGATTTCGCAAACAAAATGGCGTCTCACGGGTCAAAAAACCATTGATTCTTTGCGTCTTTGTTTGCAAACATGCACTTAAACATGCACTTTCACGCGCGTAAATCAATTCCTTCTATTCTTGCCATGAAAAAAGACAAAAGTTAACGTAAGGAATAACTTCCCGTGCAAAAAAAAAAAGAAATAACGAAATTAAATGAAAACAATTTTCGAGCAATATGGTGCCTGGATAACACATAAAAAATACGTATAATAAAATTCAAAACGGTGGACGTATTGCACCACAATAACGCAATCTCGATTGTACGTACGATGGCGACCGTAAAGATGACTTAATCGCACTTAAGACACTAGACTGCGAATATATTTTCAACACGCGGAAGTTCTCATCGATCCTTGGGGTTTGCGACTCTGTTTTACGGCGAAGATTCCACGGGGAAGAATTATTCGTAATAAAATTTGTCTATTTACGCTTTCAACGATTATGTACTGCTCAGGACGCTGTAATTGTAATAAAACGGCAGGCATTCGGCGCGAGGGAGTGAATTGCATGTATTATCTCCGGTATTTATCGTCGGTTTTATTATTTAATTGTCATCGTGGAATCTGTATATATTGGACGTACTACTATTATTTCCTCTCGACAGACATTTAGTCGTAAATATGATAACCTTTTATACAATAATGATTGCTAATATGGAACAAAATATCGAAAGTATATTTTTTATTGTATCCTTTTATCAAAAGACAGAATGAGAAACAAAACAAAAATTAAAAGGAAAAATCGCCTAGAACTATGAAAACATTACAATAATAATTACACTTCACAGCATCAACGTTTTTTAGAAATGTCCATGTGTTTTATACTTTTCTATAGTTTATTCAAAGACTGCTGAAAATGCGGAAGAAAGCGGTAATGAGTCGCGGTTTCTTCTTCTCATAGAATCTTGTCCATGTTCGTTCTCGACGATTGCGGTCAGTTGGTATTCACAATAAAAAAAAAGAAAAAAAAACACCAAACTACCAAGGAATGAATTGCTTATATTATGTTCGATATTTATCGCTTTTATTATTTAACTGTCGGATTGGGATGCGTAAATAATGCGTCACGCGAATTAAATGCGGAAATTATTCGGTGATAGAATCGACATAGGTTGGGGTTAGGCGAGTGGATACGAGGTAGTTGATGTCAAGTGGTATCATCACATTAAGTATTCAGATTATTTCGTCGGCTGCTAAGATGCTGATGTTGCGCGAAATTAGGTTATAGGCCGTATGTGGGCTTCGTTATATTGACATAACCTCCTGCAGTAGCTGGTATATATACCCACTCATAAATATATGACCCGTAATGGGTTTTGAAAATGGACGTAACATTACTACTAAATTGCTGCAATGATAAATTTTTCGTTTTTTTTTTTCAAACGCTGAAATGCGTTTCTAACCTACAAGTGATGTTAAAACGCGTGAATCTAGTGCGAGTTGCGGATTACGATTTATTTAAAAAGTCACCCGACATCTCGCGGATGGTATATGGAGTCGAATCAGTGCCGATGCAAACATCAACGAGTGTGCGCAAAAATTCGAGTAAATTAATGTAAATAAATACGGTCGTTAAGCGAAAACAATTACTCCCATATGTCGCGAATCCAAGGTATTTTAACGACGGTGGTTCCCGATATCGACTTCCCTTTGTCGGCGAGGCCGGTCTTTGCGGAAAACAAACCTAATTACATAATGCGACAGTTTCTCGATGTGTGCGCTGCCAAATAAAAAAAAAGTCTTGTTTTTCAAACTGCTCAATTATGGAAAACAACATTTTTGCAATGACAACGTGTCTAACCTCAAAATCTGTTGAGTTTGAGGTTATGTTTACGTTTGATAGAAATCTCCTTTAAAGGAGATCACGTGATCGCGCAAACAAATTTTCACTGTCTTACGCGTTTGTCGTTATTGTCGTGCTTTGCCATTAAGGCTGTAAAATCAAAATATATGCACATATATAAAAAGAAAAACAAACCGTTCGATCGGTGAAGTATAGCAAAGTACAAAAGAGCACAGAAACGAATTAACATAAAACGTGGCATAAACGGTCTAGTTTTCTTTCTTTCTTTCTTTCTTTCTTTCAAAGCCCCGATACGGCTCGCGAACCGCGCAAGCGATTCGCGGGCGAGGAAGGCGAGTCGCCGCGTAAATAAAATGCAAATAAAACGTCGTCATTAAGCGAAAACAATTATTCCGCGAACGATCGCGAACCCGCGGCATTTTAACGACGAAGGGTGTCGATATCGACTTTTCTTTGTCGGCGAGGTGCCTCGAAACAAAGAAAACTGCAGTTATATATACATATTATCTTCGCGGTCGCGGTTCGGAATCTTTTGCATAAACCGACGATTTATCCCCGAGGGAAAATGGCCGATTGCTGAGGGATAGATTACATCACGTAATTAATAGACCGTAAGTTATTCGTCGACTGGAAAGACGTTCTATAGCCGAACAGAAAATCCTTTGCTTTTCATTGACTGAGCTGCTGTTTTTGTATTTTTCAATGATCTTTGGATTAAACAACGATTTCCCATATGGCCAATTAGAACGAGGGAATGGTCACGTGGCGTTCTCATGAGATGAGCTCACTGCGCAGTTGTCACGCGCATAGACTCGATGGTTTTTGGATGTTATAGCTGTTGTTTTTGGTAAGTACAATTGTTGAATTTTGTGCAACAATCTATTGACATTTTTTAAGATTATTTCGAATCGATAATTTTCGATAAAAGCTACGTAGCCATTGTTAGCGTAACTATATTCGAGTCGTGATAAGACACGATATTACCATTCGGGAGACATTTGCAAATCCGAGGAATTCGACGAAAGATTGCGATCTTAAAATTGCGAAAGATGAAAAGAGAAATATGAGCAATAGCAATAAAATTTTATACGACTTATACACGTATGCAAAGTGCACGCGTAAATAAATATAAATAATTAATGTCGCAACGTGATTGATAATATCTTTAAAAAAATTGTAAATAAAATATAAGAACTACAATTAATAAATTCTTAGAATATAGTTAACGAAGTTATTTTTCCATTGCTTTGATGTAAATTATGTACAACTATATACATCAACCTTTTTTTCAAAAAAGGAATTGCATTTTGATAATTGCATCAGTGCCGAAGTGCTGATTGGTCATGGTCAGAACCCAATAGTTCCTTCCATTGTATCAAGATGTGTCAAAGAAATCTTTAATTTTGTGACACCCTGTGCATCAGACAATTCTACCCAGTAACTAACACGGACAATTTTAGGTATGGCCTCAAGATGGTTACGATGACACATGCTGAGAAGATAATAAAGATTGATAAAAAAATGCGCGTAATATTTTGACATTATCCAATTCCAATTGATCTCAGTATGATACGATGACCCACGATACGTGTTTCTTCTGCGGACAAAGTTGTCTATCGTAAAGGTAACAATGTCGACTGAAACTCGATGAAACGCCAGTCTTGGCGAAAAAATACAGACAAAAGAGGGAACGAGGAAGTCGATTCGCTGCTACATCCAAGAGCGACGATTCTCTAGGTCAATAAGTTCGTTTGTTGCTCCTTTTTAATCCTTTTTATTTCTGCCAATCTGTCGCTACTCGAGCAGGAAGGAATCTGTTAAGGCTGCGGACAAGGCCGTTGCACCGGGAAACGCTATATAGGCTCCCCACGTATATATATATATATATATATTCGCGTCCCGAGATGCCGCACTTATTGCAACGGCGCATCCGCGGAACTGGCGCAAACGCGATGCATAGGTTGCCTCGTCGTCGTGGGAGTTTTCATTTCGTCTCGTTAATACCCTTCTATCGAGCAATATATTCAATTCATACGTTCGGCCGTGGAGAATTACTGCCCGATTGATCCTTTCCTAGGCATAAATCGAACCAGAGCGGTTATAGGTTAGGTCGTTTGTGTCCCGCTCTGAAAATCATTTCTGACGGCAACTGCTCGGAAATATAAGGTCCCGTTTTCCCAGTAGGTAAATTTATAAACGAAATATGGCCAGAAGATTTTTCTCTTTTTAAGAACCAGAAGTTGGATTGAACCAGATCGGTACACCCGGTACCTTTTGGCGAAAGTACCTTTCAAAATCGAAAATCATAAACACCCATTCGAATGTATAACGTAGACTTTAGCATCGCTTTTTCATCGTGACTTTTCTCGTTTCCAAACTCGTCAATCTTCATGAATACCCCTTGCCCATCTTAACCTTATTCATCGTTTACCTTACCCATCCTTTACCTTATTAACCGGAATTGAGCAACGCTTTACCGTAAAAAAGAAAACACTGGGATGTATGAATAGCAACAGCGAGTTCTTAATGAATTGCCATGTAAATTACTCATTTCGCCACGAGCGCTATTCGCAAACATACGGGGAAACCTTGGCTGTTTTGTTGCGGTTAGTGCAGCCGGTTTCAGCAACGAGTACACGCCTACTCCTTAAACCGAGGCAGCCACGATAAACGTTCGTTAATGAAGCATCGGATCGCATAGGATTTATAGGATCGTAGCGTCAGCCGTCACCGATGCGCGAGCAGTTTCGGCGCAATGGGCATTTCGTTGAGCAAACTTATTTGTCCGCGCACCCAGATAATCCTGCCTTCGGTAATCGTACATAAATAATAGTTGCGCAATTCCTAGGTATATAATTGGCTGACTGGAAAAATGATGGAAGCATTTTGACGAGAATGCGAAAAAGTCACTATTGAAGGCTTTTCGGACAGATTCCAAGCGTTTGTTTCGTTTCGCCGTCGTAATCATTAGCCTTTCGTCATTATCCTTAACGACGTTATCATTGGTGTCATCATTGTTACGTCCTTTCTCATGATCATTAATATCCTTCATCGTTGATAATGATTTTGGGAGACTGATGGATACCATCCTTCATTAGGTCCAGTATTATTATTGTGCTTGGTCCCTGCTATATCTTCTCTTCTTTTGTATTTACACCATTGGATTAAAAGCAGGATAAGTCAATCTCTAATTGTATGTCTGGACAATCCTCATAGTCACATCACTCACGGCCGATGACAGGAGTATCTGATAAAGCAATTGCATCGGTTGATATTCTATTGTCGTCTCATTGTTGGGGATTGCTTAAAACATTTTTTTATTCGCGATCATGAAGCAAAATATTTAGACACACCGAAAATACTTTCACTGATCACGTATTGGGCATTGGAAGAATAAAATTAAACTCGAATGGGATCATCAAACGGGGGGAAACGATTTCGTTGTTTATCGCGGCGAGTGTATCCGAGATCTCTCGCCGGAATACTTGTCGATAAAGTCGTAAAAAAAGGTTGTGATCCAGCGTCGGGCCGGCGGATTAATATTACGTTGTTACAGCGTCGTGAGCGTCACGCGGAATTCGCAAAGCACGAGTCGCCCGGAGGCCCGGAACGAATTTATTAATTGGCATGTCGCATTGTGCTCACCAGCCGTGTACGTACGTGCTCCAAACGCAGTCGAACGGGAAAACTTCCTTATCGACGGAGCCATCGGAAATGACGTATTGCCCGATGAATATCGAACGACCGCGCGCATTGTTGGCCT
Source organism: Trichopria nigra (assembly GCA_030522945.1). NCBI lineage: Eukaryota > Metazoa > Arthropoda > Insecta > Hymenoptera > Diapriidae > Trichopria > Trichopria nigra. The sequence continues at coordinate 109,058 of JAPYZR010000040.1, read as the reverse complement.
TATCTTATTGCGAGTAATCGCGACACGTATATCGCAATCGTATACTTTATCAATTGCCACTTTTTCATTCTCCCCCAGCGCCATTTTTTTTTTCCTTATCCGGTTTTCTCGTATAGCCGGCCTTTTGTATTTAAAATCACTTTCTGAACGATAAATCACGTGAGCGGAGGGCGATCGAAAACTTCCACGTTATGAATCTTAAATGCGTTTTCTCCGCGACGACGACCCGACCGAGAGGGCTTCGACTTTTGACCGAAAAGTCTCAAATTGTATGGCCACATTTTTAACGCCGGAGTCGACTTTCGGCCGGGGCACTGTCTTACGCTGAATACGGATTTAAATTCGGTGTTCATAAATTCACGAAACTTTCGGTGCTGAATCGGAATTTTCGTTTTCCTTTACTTTCCAAGACGAGCGATAAATAAAGAGCAAGAATACCAGTGAAATAAATGATAGCATTTCGTCGTGATTTATTCAACGAATAACTCAAAGAATTATGATGATATTATTTCAGCAGCATCCGCGATAACAGCGACGCGATAAACCATCGTCGTCCAATAAAGTATCGTAAAACGCAACGAGGAGAGACCCATACGCGTCAAATTTGCCGTGAAATATGGGAGTGCCGAACCATCAACGTTTTTATTTTTATTTATTTATTTTTTTTTTTTTTCATGCACGCGCGGACATTTCCTGATGGTCTTCGGGTACCAATTACTTCTGCAGGTCTATCTTAGCGCGCCAATCGTAAACTTATAAGAGGGCCAAATTAGCCGTTGCATAATCAGTCCCTGCGTCGTTGTAAAACGACCCATACATTTCCGGATTTTAATTTCACTTATCTCAGCGCCATGTCGTCAGTCCTCCCTTATCCAATCGTAAATGTCCGAATTAAAAATGCGTTCGGGCTTAATCGATCGAGGACAAGACGAGCGTAAAAAAAAGATGAGGATTGGAAGTTGCCGCATCGTAGGCTAACCGGTCAGGCGAAAAAGAAATAAAAATGGCCCGTAAATTGAGATCAGGGGTTCAAGGAGCTTTCGCGACTGCGCTGTTTATTTCCAAGGCATTGAGGTTCGCATTGTTGGGGCTCAATGAAATTTAATCTTTCCGATAATTCCAGGATTTTATAAAGCCGATGGATTTTTTTTTTGGGAGAAAATTGGATATGCGTTCGCAAACACCTATTGTTCATCATAAACGTTCCTTGACTCGCAAACACGATTGCACAATACCTCGTCGTCGGCCTACATCCTTGTTCCTCGTCATCGTCGACGACGTCATTAACGTAAAACATGAATTTCGTCAATGAAGTTGAGATGAAAAAATAAAAACACCGAACGAAGCGAACGATATCGTTCCCGTAAAATATTTGGGTATGCGATTATTAGAGTCATTAATGAGACATACTCCTAAAAAGAAGAAGGAAGCTAGAGGACAAAATATAGGAAGACACTGAGTGAAGGACGAAGAACGAGAAGAGGAACGAGGGAGGAAAGCAACTGTTTTAACATTGCAAAAATAGACGAACGAAAGACACGGAAAAGAGATAAGACCTTGGAAGACCAGAAGAGAACTAGGGAACCGGTCCCCAGAAGGTTCTTCTTCGTCCTTTTCCACGTCTTCTTCGTCCTCTTTGCGATTCTTCGAAGGAACGGGTGCATCTTCTTCTCATCTTTCTTGGGAATAAATTCTCATTTTTAAGGCCACGATTTCAAAATTCTAAGTGGCGGATCCAACATTCCGAACAATTGATCTACTTCGCACTACAGTGAACACATGAAGGATAATTATATTGCAGGCCTTTCTAAGTAACAAAAGTTACAAAAAAAAAAAAAAAATTAAAACGACATCACGCGGACGAAGGAAGAATTACATTTTCTAAAATATACAGAAAATAGGTCGTTTGACCAAATTACGAAATTCCTTCGCTTTACTCATTTCCATACCGTAGCCTTAGAGTTAGCTAGAGTTAGCTCCGCAAAACGAATGGTGACGCAAGCCATTATGAAAATTAGTACCTGAAAAGGCGATTATATCTCCGGCGACGTGAGCTTCCGATACGATTGACCGGAGTAATCTGAAAAGATCACACTGTTGCGAAAGGTCGCACAAATAAATCGACGTCCACGAGCCTCGCGGGCGCATCCATATCCATCTGAATAATTAATGTCCGAATTATATAAGGACACGCGTGCCTCTATCAAGATTTTCGATCGTGTCCGCATGACTTTATGTATATACATGGAGCGTCTCGCGAAAAGGCTCGAGGGGTTAAGGACCTGGACGAGGGGACCACCGACGAAAAGACGAAAAGACTCGTTTTTTGGCTTGGCGCGAATCAACGCGCCAAAGTCAAGAGACCAAAGTAAAAAGACCAAAGTATCTGTGGATTGGTAAAATATTTAATTTTTTTTTTGTTTTTAGGCTTGTTGATATTCAATAAACCATATTTAACTTTTGCGGCCATTAGATCTGTGGATCTAACACAATCGCAATGTCTCGTGAACGACAATGATAGAATAAAAAGAAATAGTTTATTCCAACTCGAATAAAAACAGTAAACCCGACTCGAATTAAATCATCAGGCGATAAATTAAACCGGGTAATTCAAAACCTGATAATATTTATTGTCAATTATCGTGCGCCTTCGGCGATCGATCATCGTCTTGAAGGAACTCATTTCCCACGGGGAAACTCTTCGACGCCGAGTGTCCTTTTGAAAAATGCACCGATGATTAATGTCGAGGCAAGACGAACCTTTATCGTCAGTCTGGCGATTTTGCGCGCGCCAAACTGTACTCACCCATTATGGCGTTCGCCCGAAGTTCGCGGCGAGGTTATACGTCGTTCGCATAAATATGCATAAACGCGCTCGGACGTAAATTTATGAATTGATATGACCACGCCCACTGAAAGAATTCCTTTTTGCCGTGCACGATTGCTGCGAGTCTGAGTCAGCCGGCAACGCGAGCTGCACGTCACTGCCGATAGAGATACTTTTCACCAATCGCCATGTGCCGTTGACGATATCGTCGACATTGCATCATTCGCCGGTGCATTTTCCTCGATGCGAAGCCTAAGCGATTGTCTACGTTTTAATCCTCCGTCCCCGATTGAGAAATTGCGAATGAAATATTAATAGAGTAGCAATCGGAAAGCAAACTTTTAGCTTGTCCTGATATAAATGTGCTCATTACGATTCTCATCATCATCATCGTCATCATTCCGCCGTTATCAACCCGTTATCATCGATATGTCCTGTTGCCTTTGCCATCATCTTTGCCATTTCGAACAATTCGAATCCTTGCCACCCACGTATGTTGACTCTTAACTTGAAACTCAGGCTCTGGGGAAAAAAAAAAACACAAGTGTCACTCCATGAATGCAGATGGAAAGGCATCGCACCTAAAGCTACTTTGCCTGCATCACCCACGCCGAGAGGCGTCCCCGTCTTTACGAGGACGTAAAGCGCAGATTTCCAGCAATTAAGGTTAACATCCGAATCATAATCCCGAAGAACTTTTCTCCGGCAGCATCCTCCTCCCGGTGGCTCCGGTACCAGTGGATGCACGTGTGCCCAAGGATCACGCAGACCCAGGTGTATGCCTGGCACCTGTGTGTTTTATAGATATTGACTTGTCTGGTATACCGTCCGCTGTATTACTCTCTATGTGTGTGTGTGTGTGTGTGCCCGAGACTTTTACCGGCGCAGCCACTTTGCGGGCCTGAAAGTGAACTAAGCGGATCTTCGCGGCGAGCTCGTAAATACATCGCCGCGATAACTGTTTATCGGCGCATGTTTCTCATAGAGCCCAGCACGAGCGAGTGGTGCCCATCCGCCGAGACCTAGATCCCGCTAAATCGAGTATCCGCGTAACCGCCCACACGTATACCATACACACGAAAATGGAAGTGCGGCGCGCAGGGTGAGTGACGCGCTCACAAAGGGATACGAGACGGTATACACACAGCTATAAGTTCCTCGTCGCTACCTACGACGAAATCCGTTAGGTGGGCACTGCGCCACTCAGCTGTCAACGGCTGGCACCATTATCAAACGCGGTGAAGCATTTTGCCCGTACTTACGTATACCCTGCGAACCGCCTAGCTGTACCCGACAGCCTGGAATTAACATTTTTTTCGATTACAATGAGTAACGATCATATCCGATCTTATTTTATAGCAGTTGTTGCTCGTTTCACTTTTCTTTGTTATAACCGGTCATATTAAAATTGCAGCAACGCGGAGAGATGAACGCGCACTTGAGGCGTTTATTATGACGTCCCTTTCGCCAATCAGGTCACGAGCTTAGGCTTTGCCTCAACGTCCTCGTGGGTGTCGTGACGTGTTTTTTCCGTTTCCAAAACAAACGTCACGCTCAATTAGGGTTCAACGGAGCCTTACACCTGGGAAAACTCATGAGAATATATATTACCTCGTTTTTGTGCAATGTCAGCGTAGGGCAATCTCGATGCTTTACGTAATGTTGGCGCAATTTATTTATGAAATTAAGTACTCGTTTAAATCATACGCATAATGCGATTACGAATTCATTAAACATATTAATGGAATCTATCAATTTTATATTGAATATTATTGAAATAGTTCCCAAGTAATTATCGTGCCGGTCATGGGCGCACCAGTTTACACCTTCAGCTTCAGATTGGTATCGGTAAAATTAAGGATTAAGGTGCCAGGACTAATCGTGTTGATCTTATTGTGATGTACAGTGTATTTGCATATGGAGTACATTCTTTACGTGTTTCTTCCTCTAATAGTCGTATCGACCTTCTCATCATCCGCCATAGAAGCATTATCCTGAACCTGATCATCAACATCCGTCAATCAATATCAGCTTTGGTATTGTTATCGTTATCCTCGTCGTCACGATCAGTCTTCATCTTTTTCGTGATTCTCCGAATGATTATTGTTTTGGACATCAATGGAATCGTTGTCATTATCGCCATGTCAACCTTTTCATAGTCTTCATCCTTGTTTTTGCGTAGGGGACAGTCGTCATGTTTGGACACTCGTCATGGTAGGACCAACGCGTTTATTCCGCTTTATCGCACTACCGTCATCTGACGTAAAATTAAATCTTTTTCATTATCAGCAATATCGACAAGAGAGAGAGAGATTCGAGTATCTTGAATCGAGTCTTAAGTGTCTCTGAGAAATCGGGATAGGAATCTTTCGATTAAAAGATGCGGGGGATTTGAAACGAGATTCGAGGGTTTTATAATTGCGCCATTGAAACGTTAATTTTTAACCGACGGGATATTTTGCTCCGACTTTCTTCGCAATTATGATACGAATGTATCTGCAATTACGTTTCCAGCGTAATCAGCCGATGATCTCGACAAAGAATTAATATACCGTAAAAAATTTCAAGCTTCTTCGCGTGTATTCGAATGTCACGTTAACGAATCGAAAGCGCGCGATAGAAATTCAAGGTTCAGCGCCAAGATTTATCTGTCCATTTTCGCCATTATCCGTGCTGTTATTTTTACCTTGATCTGCATTTTTCATCCTTATCCGTCGGTTTTGTCACTTTTTCAATGAATGGAAATCGACGTTTTCTTCGCTTCCATTCTCATACGGCTGTACCTGTCGCAACACGTATTAATTTTTCCGTCAACGGTGCGGCACACGGACTGAGACACAGAGAGAGAGAGCCCTGATAGAGGAGTAGGGACTGGCAGGAGAGGGGGTCGGTAGAAGGTAGAATGCCCATTGCTCCTCTCGGAAAACGTAATCACCGGTTGCACGTGAGAGAGCAAGTCACTGCCAGCGAGCCCATATGCACGCGACCGTTATTATTATCGAGCATCGCGCGAGAGATGAGAGACCGCGCGGAGGACAATGATAATAAATTTAGCATGAGTAATTATTAAACGGCGATCTCTAACGGGCGCCAAGAGATACTCAGGGCCGAGCGGCGGCGCGAGGAAGCCCTGCGACTTCTCGCAATCAAGTTTGCCGCGGCGCAACTTGTCGCCGGCATTTACATTAACGGGTCTTGACGCGTTGATGGAATATTTCCAGGCGCGATATGCGTAGAAGAAAGTGATTACGGTTCCGGGGCTGCGCCGATCGGTATTTCAAGGATGCTGAGAGTTCGTCCGTACAAAAAGTGTAGTAACTATAGGAATAGATTTTTTAATTGTGTGACGTTGGTTGTCTCGCGCAAAAGTGTCCCCTAATCTAATTCGAACGCAACCTGAACTGTTAGCAAATCATTTATGAGGAGTGAAAATTTGTGTCTATATCTAGCGGAAAATTGCGTAGGGAAATTGTCATCGTAAGTCACAATGTCTCCAGCCGTATTGTTCGACTATACTCGGATATCATAAGCGACGATGTGTAACGCAGCAGCGAGAAGCACGCAGAATGCGTGGGAATCGGCGTGGTGTATATAAGCACGCGTGACAAACGTCGTCGGCGTTCCGACGTACTTCCGTGTAGTATAACCTAGCTTTCGCTAATCGAATACAAATCATAGACATTTCCTGGTTCGCGCTAACACCTATTCATTCAAATGTGGAATGTATTCCAATGATGTGTTGTATGAATTTCATCCTGTATCGTCTCACTTAGAGTGAGTTGCAATTTGTCCCATTCATACGTTGCGCGGTTCGTTACTTTTAATTGTGACGCCGGTGGATTAATGAATGTTTCATGACTGATTAAGTTTCATGCAGCGAAATGACTTGTAATTGTGATTCTCTTGGTCGTGGTCCTAATTGTTAAATCCTCCTGCGCATTGCCGCTGGGACCATTACCATCATCGCCGTCGTCGTTGTCTTCATCGTTCTGGTCGTCATGGTCGTTACGGTCATCGTTGCCAATGCCCTTATCATAGAATCATCATCATTTCTGCCATTGCCATCATCGTTATTTCACCGAGATTCTTTCCAACAGTTCTAATGTATTCTTATGTTTCTTTTGGTCAAGAGCACAATCGTCGAATTCATTATCGATGTCATCATTCCCGCCATCACAATCTTCATCTCCTTCATCTTCAACAGCTCGCCTCTCGCTGGCTGTCATCGACAAATCAACGAAGCCACTAGGTGAAAACAGACCGGAACCCGCCCTGCATTATCGTTATCAACAACTCCCACAATATGTCAAAACTTGTGTTAGCCAATTGTCCCGCCTCCTTAACATTGCCCAATTATGCGAATGGCTTTTCTGCGGTTCGTTAAAAAATCGGCCACTCGTTAGTGGAATCCGGTGCGAAAACGTCCAAATAGATGGATGGTAGAAGCGATAAACGGACCCGTTGGCCGCTGGCCACTTCCTCGTTGTCGACGGTTCCGACCGAGCTGATAGGCATATCCAACACTGTCAATCAAGGTGTCAACGCTATCTGCCGAGTCTTTCAAAGAGCCCTTTCACGTCGACAAGCCCTATCTGTCTCATGCATAGGCATCGTTTCACTCTTTCGTTATTTCTTCTCGATGTTTTTTCACCTCTATGGCGCTACCTCTGGACGTTAATTGAATAATTTGCATCTCGCCTGGCCGCCTTCCGGCATCGCTTCTACTCTCTTTTATTCTCCTCTTTCTCTTTCTTTCTCTTCCAGATGAGTTTTCATTACCTGGAAACGCCGGATGTTGTTCGAATTTCGACTTTGATTTACGTTATTAGAACAAATTTCCTATGATACGAGAGGAAAGTCCACGTTTCCAATACGCCAGTCCCTTCCGTCAATAATGATCGAGAGGATTATTACCATCTATGTAAATTGTCAATCACGGTATTTTTAAGTGTTACATACGGGTTTATTGCGATTGAGGCCTTTATACTGTGACCGAACCAAGGCATCGATTGAATTCTAACTGTACTTAGAATTCAAGTCATTCTGTATTTAATTGTATCCGAATGTTTATCTGCAAAATTATAACCATTACTGCCATCCCCGTTCCTCGATATCACGAAAACTCGTGAAATATACGAACATTGATTATATGAAATAAAATCGAATGGGATCGAAACCATGGGGTTTGAATAGTCCATTCCTCTACCGACGAACGCAATTCCATCTCGCTTTCTGGGAATCTATTAAAAGCGCATTCTGCGCGAGGGCCAAATTTGAGTATTTCACAAAGTTGTCTGCTGCCCATCCATTCGCCCCGGCAGAAATTCATTTCGCAGTTTGCTCGTACATCGATACCAAAGACCGACCGGTTATTCCTCGGCATTCCTAACCGTCGGCCAGATGTCATCGGCCACTGCAAACTCTCGGAAGGAGCCGGAGAGAGAGAGAGAGAAAGAGAGAGAAAGATGGAAAACGCAAAGCGAAGGGCGATCAAGAAGGAGGCGGTGGCTAAGAAGAAGAAGAAGAGGCCTGAGAGGTGGAAGAAGAAAGAGAAGAAGATACCGACTTTAATCCGACCGAGCAGCCAGTATCGGTTTTTACCAGGAAATATTTTGCCGGCACCTGCTCGTGTGCTACGAGGATCGAATCTTTGCTGGCTTCCATCGTATGCCGAAGGGACGGAGTGGCGTATCGTGTTCCAAATAACCGAGCGATTTCCTTCGTTATCGCGCATTATGTCTTGAAGTTGATTCAATCATGAACGTTCTTGAGCCAAAAAATCCACAAACAGTGAGGTACGAAAATGTATGTAATAAGTAAAGTAAGAAGAAGATTGTTTAAGAACTTGTAACACAGATTTTCCCGCCATTCTCACGTTAGCACTGTTCAAGAGACCATAGTTGAGTACAAAAGTACCCAATAGACATTAAGAACCCATCAGTATCTTGACTGTCCTATCATTCCGTTGACTGAATCTCCAGATCTTGTGATTCAAACTGATCTTGCGCATCCATACACCGAGGGACTGTCATCCGTTCTGTTACGCGAAATATCTGTCGTTAAAAATATGTAAAACATATCATATTACCAGAGACGTATTTTTGTGAAACTATTTATCCTTCGAAAGGAACTCGTAGCTAACCGCGGCAAGTCGTATCCTCACTGATGGCCACATTGGCCATCTGGACATCTCGCATTTTGTTCGCACTATTTTTACACACCACCTGTATAAACCACCACATTGGTCACCACATTTCTTTCATCGGTATCGCGAATGTCACGAGCCTATCGAACTACACACTGAGTGACTGAAATTGACAATAGGGTCTTTTTTCATCTTACACCAATAAATCTATGTATAAATACAGATATTGGCTGAAGCGATCCTACTACCAGACAGTCTGGTTTTCAACAGGTCCCACGCGATCCATTCCAAGGGAAACTGCACGCCTAACCCTTGAAACTGTTGGGGCGCATCCGGACTCTCCTAGCTTTCCCACACTATCATTATGCAAAGCGCCGGAGTGCAGCATAGAAGAAGCCGATATCAAGTGCCGACTACCGGTAGTGGCATCCACCCATCTCCACACTGCTTTAAAGCGCCGTAAAGGATGTAGCGGAGTCTCTCCCCGATTACGACTTGGTAATACCCATAATCGGAGTCATCGCCGACATTGTCCCTTAACGATCGAGTCCCTCCCCACCAATTTCGTCATCCAGTTGAGCCGGTAGCCGGTTCCGAACGACAATTGTTGGAAAAAGCCGATTATGCTAACGAGGGGCTCGTTGAAAAGCACGTTGCAGGAAGTGCAGAGATCTTCTCGCGGAGCAAGAAGAAAGGAAAGGAAATCGTCGGTGGTTCCTGCCTGCCTGCCTGCCTGCCGCTGAGAACTAATTGCCGGCAGGACGGATCTGCGTAGCACCTGTCCGCCGACCTCTTACAGCGGTGCTAGTAAACACAATGTTTTCTGCACAAAATAGTCCAACAGTTCCTGGTCTTGCGGTGCCGTGCGTCCAAACTGGATTTGCGCTTGGCATCTCCAAAGTACATCTGGAATCTTTGTCGAAACTTTCAACCACCTCCCAGTGGCATTGAGGAAAACATCAATTACCAGCCATAAATGTTTATTGTTCATATAATCCGCAAAATTAATTGATTCGAGAATCTATTGGAGATTGTGCGTTCGCGTAAATTAGAAACTTCCAGCGGTGTAAATATTTGCTTTTATGACATCCCATACGACTGGATATCCCGTAATTAATTAAATACTCTGTAATTCGTGTAGTTTTAATGACGTTTTTAGCTCGAGCCGCAGGAACCCGATTTTCTATCCCCCCTGTGTGTAATGTTTCCTCCTTCTAACACCGTCTTTTTAAGCCCGAGATCCGAAAGAAAATCGAGTGTTTGCAACACTGCGCGCCTCGCGAATTCATACATACATACATACATACATATATGCATGCGTGCGAATGCAAGGTGGTATAGACCCGGGACTCGCATAATCGAAGCTGGAGGAGGGCAGGTCGGTTAAATCGACCGGTAATGTCTGTAATTAATAGGCCGTTTCCTCCGTCCTTCTCGCGACAATGAACCTCGGCCGGGAATAATTTCGCGCTGCTTCGAGAGACCTATAGCCGACCGAGTAAAGACGTAAATAAAAGAAAGAATTCCCGCCGCCGTATCGCACCGCGGCCGGCGCTTTCACGCATCGAGCCGCGGAATGCGTATACTTCGATTATACCTTCTCTTTTGTTTTGAATTAAGAGAATTTATTTCGCTCGCGGGAAATAAAGTTGTATCGAACGACCGGCGACTCGGCCACTCGATAAATTGCGATCGATAATCGATGCGCGGTATACACCGAATGAGAAACACGCGCTTGCCGCGGTGTACTTTACGTTAAACGCGTTTCCGTGTAAACCGTGAAAAATCGTACATACACTTTTTGTGTTACAATCGTTATTGTTTTCTCGTATCCTCAACTTCTCGTCACAGTTTCATCAATGTTTATCCTTTTCCCAAAAATCTTCTTCCATCCTCGATCTCAAGCTCGCTCTGCTTGTAAGTTTTTCATAAGAACAAATCGACTCTTCTTGCTTGACTTTTTAAAATTTACCGTCTTACCACGTCCTTCTACCATTCAACTAATTAATACTTTTATGACCATAATTAATACTTCGTGTCCAGTTAACGTTAAATGTCTCCCGCATATTTCTCATTTCCTGATTTTAATTAAAATATCAAGTACACGTTTTTTTCTGCCCTTTATACTTTTTACGCATTTCTTCGGATTTCCACTCTGCGACGAGATGTCTTCCTGGGGTTGCCGCCTCCTTCCGATATTGGATTCCTTTTACCCTGGCTTCTTCTGCCACTTCCGTTCACCTTCTCTCTTCCGTCTCGCGAAAATTTTCATCCTTCTCGCGTTCACTTTAAGACGCAGATCGCGTTTCATTTTATAAATTCGCTTTATAAATTAGCTGCACGTATTCGAATTTAAAGACGGCAAAAATCAAAATAAATTCATACATTTAAAACAACGTGGAAGAGTTAAAAGGCCACGAAGTAAAATTTGTGCACGGTATAATATTGTTTTTCATCAGTAACAGAACACCGTGGAAAAAAATTGAAAGATTTATTTTTTTTAACGTTGTTAAACTTCCACCTACATCGCAGTAAAATTAACTGCGGACAGGAGTCAACATATCCAAGGCCTCCCTTGCGGGTAAGACTCTCAGATTCGAGGTTACTTTCTTGCCAAGTTCTTTTCCTTGTTTTTGTTTTTAGTGGAACTGGATATTAAGGCGGAAACTTACGAAGTCGATGCTCAAAACTTCATAAAATGCAGAATATTTTCTACAAATGAGCTTCATATGTATTTTATGACATTACTTAAAATGGGAATAGGATATCAGCTGTTGTTATCGTAAACAGGAATATTGTAAATATTACTGTCGACATCAATGAATATTGGAAACGAATCACGTTATGGAAGGACATAAATACCTAAGTAGCATTCCTTTGAAATTATGTTGTATCTGTCAAAATCGTCTATTTTTATTTTTTGACATCGTTTTCTTTCGATTCTTGTTATTGTTCCCATTATTTTGTTGTCCATGTCATCATTTCCGTTGTTATTGCCGTTATCGTCATCATTATTGCTGTTATCACCATCGTTACTTCTATTATCGTCATTGTTATTGCTGTCGTCACCGTTATCATCATTGTTATTGCTGTCGTCACCGTTATCATCATTGTTATTGTTGTTATTGTCATTGTTATTATTGTTATCATCATCGTTATTGTAGTTATCATCATTGTTGTTGCTGTCGTCACTATTGTCGCCGTTATTTTTATTATCCTCGTTGTTATCGTTATTATCCTCATCGTTACTGCTATTATCGTCATTGTTATTGTTATTGTTGTTATCGTTATCGTCATTGTTATTGTTATTGCTGTTATCGTTATCGCTGTTATCGTTATCGTTATTGCTACTATAGTCATCGTCACTGCTATGCTATTATCGTCATTATTATTGCTGTCTTCACTGTTGTCGTTGTCATTATCGTCAACGCAATTGTTATTGTTGTTATCGTCATCGTTACTGCTATTATCTTCATTATTGTTGTCATCGTCATCTTTAACGCTATTATCGCCATTATTGTTGTTCTCATTGTTTTTGTTGTTATCGCCATCGTTCTTGCTATTATCGTCATTGTCATTGCTGTCGTTATAATTATCGTTGCTGTTAATAAAATTGTTAAAATACTTTACGACTGAAGTAGAAATCTAAAGAAATAAAAATAAATTAAATAATCAGTCATTAAACTAAATGAAAAGTACATAATTAAAATGCCGACGTTTCGATCCCAGGTGTGGATCCTCTTCTGAAAGCAAAACAAAAATAAATATCTTTACTGTTGTAGTTGTTATGTTATGTGCTGCTGTTACATTCGTTATTATCATCACCTCTTCTGCCACCACTGTTGTTATTGTCGTAGCATCGTGTCACCTTTGCCGTTATCGTTGCCTATTATAACAACGTTTGCTTTCAACAATTGTTAATGTTTATGTTCTAAGTACTTTCATTACCATCGCAATGGTGGTCTTCGTTGTGTTTGCTGTCGGTTTTCCTTCAATCTCCTTATTATTGTCATTAATGTCGGTCATTGCGTCCAGTGTCTTCATTTTCATCATTTTGGTTCACATTTTAAAATGTATACAATTATCCTTTTTATTTATGCCTTAGAGTCGCTGTCGTTGATTTCTTTATCACGGCTCGTCGATTATTTTGTTGCACCATAGTGTCGTTATCATCGTCATTAAGTATCCATATCAACCACTTAAATGCCATTGCACCTGAAACCGTACGCGCACGAACAGTACAAACGAAAGAAAAATGTTTTCCAAGAAGAGACCGGTTGCAGTCGAGGAACATTTTCAAAGCGCAACTGAATTTTTTTCGAGGGATAAAAAAATTTCCTCGAAAACGCTTCACTCGTGTAATATTTGTCTTTCGCCGTACCAACTATATAAATTTCTCGAGATCGAACAAAAACTGTTCCACGGGCACTCTTCATCATACCGCGATGTCCTTAATTACCGAGAGGTAGGTAGGTAGGGTAGGGTATATAGGCATTCATCTGTGCACACACGATCTCGGCATCGGAAGTCCCCGTGTCCCGATATCTTTCTGAACTGAGGGGACACTCTCCTCGGTCCCCCCGTCGCGACGCTCGGCGTAAAAAGGGCCGTTCGGGACGCTTTTCAATCGTCGTAAAGTCGCTCCTCGATCATCCGACGTGCGCGCTCGGGCGAGTTTTATCGCTTCTCGAGGAGCGAGAGTCCGTGAGAGGAGAACGAGTTTTTTTAACGAAGCGCCTTACGGTCAGCCGTTGCCCTCACCTAGTCGCCGATGAAAGAAATTCCTCGCCGTTTAAGCCCCGAGGAGGACGCCGAGGACAGGGATGAGGACGGCCGCGCAGCGGAGATCGCAATTACCGGTCCAAGCATGTGCGCGGAGGAACGCGGCATAAAATCGGGACTATTCTTCTAGTTTCTTTTCATATAAGGCCTTTTTACGTGAAATTTTTCTGACGTTTTTCAGGTTAAAATTAAGTTTGAGGTCTGACGAATAACGGAGGATGATGGCGATGGAGGTTATTGTTAATATCAACCAGTCTGGAAAAAGCAATAGGATTGTTGTAACCAGTGTTATACCTTCCTGTAGAGATTGTTATCGACCTCATTGTGTCCTTGTCATCCCACATGTCATTGTTCTCTCCCTCTTTATTATCGCAATCGAGTCACTATTGAGGTTATCATTGCTATAGTAGTATCTCCAAATTCCCACCGCCGTCATCATGAACTTTGATCTTTATTGACTTTCGACTTTGTTTTCATCGTGTATGCTTCTCAGTATATCCTTATCATCTTCCACAATTTTGCCATAATTTTTGTTGTATTCATTGTCGTTGACTCCATTTCCAATTATTGCTGCTACTGTTGGACTTGACCTCATTACACTGGTCTTGTCGATCTAATATGCTTTGTTTTCAGCGACCTCGTCTTCAACGTCTTTGACTTCTTCATCTTCATTTGTCGACATCCCCATTTTCGTTATAAAAATTACGGATACATTAGCTAAACGGAAAATGTCTAACAAAATCGATGCAAGAAGAGGAGGTTGACCAAACATTGTATAACCAAGTGCTGCGTTAAGTACCCGCAAATTGACATTAGGTTAGATTTTTGCGGTGCGGTTGTTCTCGTGTTTCATTGCCAGTTTTCCCCGGCTGTTTTATCCAATGAAAGTTAATAGACTATCGGGTAGGACGGATTAATTGCCGCGCTAATCGTTCCGAGGAGAGCGAATTGAATAAAGCGAGATTTAAGTACCTGAAAATATGAAGGCTCGAGTGCCCCGTTAAGAGAAAAAAACGTTGAGTATCCGAGATAACGATCGAGTGTATTCGATGTGCGCTCGAGCGTGCTCGCAAAGGACGATTTCAGATAAAACGCTCTGCGCAAAAAGTGCCTTTGATGGATATCGTAAAGTAAAAGTGCGTCGAACAACGGCGCGACTCGCGTTACTCTGTCTTACACCTACGTCGCGTGTATGTCCAAGAGTACACCGATGTTGAGCACTAAACGTTTTAATGAGGACCGACAGAGATTCGAGCGTTTGTCTTATCTTGCGCCGAGTATATTTGGATCGAATATAAATTACATCTAATCGCATTCAATCTGTCAAGCACTTTGCGGATAAACATCCGCGTATCTTTCATTTCGACCGCGAAGACATATGGGGGTTTCGGCACTTACGGTAAATCAGGAAATGAAATCCAGGTGGGTCACTTACCTAAAACAAACGGAAAATATGAAATCATTAATGAGAACACGAGTAATAATTGTCATATACAAGATATAATCACGTTATGTACATAGGGAATGACAAAACCATTGAAATTCTCTTAGAGGCTGCCACCTCCTCTGATTTTATTCAGTCGATTAAATTCTTAGAGAAGCAAATTTTCATCAGCGACATTCTTGGCGCTCGCGGAGCTAATTTATGACTTACGAAATGGTAGCTTTTCACGATCTGATTACGTCAGATTTCTCACGATCTAAGTAAAGATGGCTGGGGAACTTGGCAGTGAAAAATATCTCCTTGATTAGCCGTCAAGTTTCATTTTCAGGACCGGGAACGCGGAAAAGCAGGAAAGGAGCGCGTTCCTCGTCGAGGACGGAATGTCGTTTCTCCGGCCTCTTCTTCGCCGTCGGGCGAACAACACCGCAGAAGGATAAGTTTCCAGGAAGACACCAGCAACGCGTTTCTTCGACCCTACTCGCGATTATCGTCGCTAGATTCCGCGCTGCGGCTGCGGCTTCGCGTCTACACCTTTTTTTGTTTCGGTCTTTTTATTTCGGTCAATTCTTCGCCTCGCTTTCTTCCGTCGATTCTCCGATTAGTTTCTTCGATATCGTCCGCAATTTGTAGAAATGCCAATTGCTTCGAATTTTATAGTGGCGCCTAATGGGAGAAAGTGCGTGAAGCAAATCCGAATAGCCGGCACCGAGTTCCGCGTGGGAGGCACGATCAATCGATTCTCGAAACCGAGACGAGTATACGCTCCTTCGAATGAGAGACACCAAGAACGTAATTGGTATTTCCTGGTTGCTTTCTTATTTTGCGAATTGGGTTTGCCTTCTTTCCCTTTGTTTGCGATTCGAGACGCGCGTGTACTGATTGTTTTACCAGCCGTTGCACGATGGTGCGAATTGAACGTTTTCGACCGACAATAATCAAGGTTTCGGCAGAATATTTAGTTCGGTTCTGGTAAAATAATGGCATCTTTTGAGACGTATGGTGACTGGACCAAAGACTTGTAGCTTCCGTAACAATTGTTGACTTTGAAGAAAACCAAATTGTACGACCGCAGTGAATGTCGAAATCTTCCTGGGACCATCCTTACTCGACATGGGTTTACTGCAGTTTTCCTGGGACCGACTGCGGGCATCGACGTCACGTTTTTTCGGCGTGCGCGTCAGAAGCCACCGAAGCTCGTCGCGATTTTTCCCGATCCGAGAATGAATGAAAGCCGCGACGCCGATCTACCTGAAAGAAGTCGATTTCAATTAATTCGCCTTTACTCGAGTCTGCGCTTTTTCCACTCATTATCGGCCACAGCGACCTCGGAAGAGTCGCGCTCCCTTTTTCCGCGGATTGATTTTCTTTTGCGGCGCAGTATTCGCGTGCCGCCACGAGTCCGACCGAGTCCGCAGAAAACCCGACGGTGCGCGAAAAAGTCCGAGACCGGAATGCCGATTCCGCTCGAGTGTGCGATGAAAATTGAGTAGTTTTTCGAGAATCGTGCCGAGGATGAATGAAGGAGCGCCGATCATTTCTTTGAAATCGTCTCGCGTCTGCGTTCACCGGTATGCGGCGCAGACTCCGACTCGATAAGTGCTCGGCATGTCGGCTTTTCAAAGATGTATGATGCTCGCGATTTTTCAGCACCGCCGAGCTATTTCTGATGCGAACGATTTCGTCGGCTCGGCTTACGAAGGTGAAATAATGGCGGAAAATGAAATCGCATTTCTTTCGCAGTTTCGACAATCGTAACGTATCATTACAATAGACATTTCATTACGACGTATCATAACTATAGGAGGTGGAGCATAAAAAGCAATTGACTTCCGGCAACTGGAGATTCCATCTATCAGGGGTTCCTGACGCTCGAGCATTTAAATCAAGGTCTCTTCTATTTGCTGCCGCTCAACGAGCTACGGAGAGAAATTATGTTGCGCTGATCCGAGTCTAGATTTGTTGACCAAAGGCATCGTTTATCCGGTTTAAAATAGAAATCTAATCATTCCGGCTCTTAATGAAAAGGCCCTTATGCGGATCTTCCGCGCCGAGAACGGTCGATGGTGACGAACGCAAGTGGATGAACGGGTTCATTCATCTTTTCATTGGATAACCTCTCTTGAATTTCGTGTACTGAGTCTCGACTTTTCAGCGAATGTACTTTGGTGGTTCGATTGTTCATTTCCGATCAAATTGCGGCACCCCGTACATTCGTCCCTTCGTCCCGACAGAAAAATCTCGGCGTTATCTCGATACGCGCGTATCAATATCGTGGAAACGAATGCGAACGCGAAACGTTCGCAACGCTGAGCGTTCGCTCCTCGGGCAGGTGCAGCGAACCGGATGAAAAGGCCAATTACGATTGTCTCTTCGGTAGTAGGTAGTACCCGCGGTAAGTACCCGACTAAGTACGGGTACTCACACTTGACTGACTAGGGGGCTCCTGCGGCGCGGTGCGCCTGGTCCGCGAGATAGGGCGTTACGATAAAACACATAATTGCCATTCGGTGGCTCCGCGCCGCCACCTAGAAAAGTTAATTAGCTTTAATAACCGCGAGGAACGTGCGGCATTAATAGAGCGCATGCCCGGCATCCGAAGAAACAAAAGGAAATGAAAATGTGTAAGCCACGCGTCGAATAATTTTACATTCTTATGTCGGATGTTATAAAAATATACGATAATGAGGCGAGCTGTAACGTTGTTATCATCCGCTGAGTTGTGCGGTCTCTTTACGGTGTTGCGTTACCGTCGTCGTCAATATTAATGTCGTCGTCGTCGTCTTCTTCTTCTTCGTAATGATTTTCGACGCGGATGCGACACTGTCATTGATTTACATTCACGTTTTCAATATTCAATATTATGGCATCATTGTTATCAAGATCATGTTTTTAAATTTGACCATTTGTGCGCAACATTCCTTGCTAAAGATGTTACCGGTGTCATCATCGATATCGTGCAACGACCTGTAGCTTCTCATCAAACTATCGAATGTTTTATCCTCACGTGCCATTGAGCCTTGCGTCATTAAAAAGAACTTTCTATTTCAATCGTTCCCGCGACAAAAACATTAAGTGCCTCTATTACAGTCGTACCTCCGCTAATAACAAATTGAATTCTCCCATAAAGGTAATGCGTTTAAGCGCTTATTTCCAAGTGTCCGTGTGGCCGTTCTACGGCAATAAGAAATTAGAATATTTTAATTGCCGGCCTTTGATTGTCATACTCGAACGAAACAAATATTGCACCTCCATTATCACCGCAAATTGTTTTAAAGTGAATTGTTAATAGTCGCCGCTTTTTGCGGTAACCTTCGCCTGAGCGTAACGGCTACTAAATATTTAAGAGCCTCCGTACGTCGAGATTACGCGTGCAAATGAACGCGAAAACGTCACTTTATTCCAGTCCGTAAATTACCTCGTAAGCGCAGATATATCAGAGATAGCGGAGTTTTTCGCTGTTCATATAATTAAGTGAATTAGTATTCCATCGGCGTCCCCAAAAACGTCATCTTGAGCCAGTTCTTGGCTCGCTTTCGTGGGCTCACTTCGAGACGCTCTTTCCCATCGTCAAGAGTGCGCGACCTTCGAGGTCAATTTATAAACAAAAAAAAAAAAAAAATTCAACAACTAAAATATATCTTTTACGCAAATTTGTTATTTTTTTTTTTTTTTTTTTTAATTAAAGCGTTAATGTCATTAATCTGGGAACAATGGAATCATTCTCGTGCAATGCGATTCATAGTACACATCGACTGTCATGTCGTTATTTGTATATTCAACTGGGAATAATACAACGTTCCGTATACATTCTATGTACATTTACGTACTAAACACTATTATTGACAAACGTTTGGCAACCGTGTCATGCTAACTAATAATTATGACCGTAATTGCAGTAATGATCCGTTACTATTTCTGAGAATAGAATTGTAATGACTGCAGTAATTACACAGTCGCATTTCGTTCTGCACACCAAATACTCCAATGTGAGAAACTTTGTACCCCAACGGTGAATCGATTATAGTAGGCCCTTGCCCAATGAAAGCTAAGCAATTGCAAAACCTATAATTTGTATCGGATATTTAAAGAAACAGATAGATTTTAATTTG
Organism: Trichopria nigra; assembly: GCA_030522945.1. Classification (NCBI taxonomy): domain Eukaryota; kingdom Metazoa; phylum Arthropoda; class Insecta; order Hymenoptera; family Diapriidae; genus Trichopria; species Trichopria nigra. The sequence continues at coordinate 89,751 of JAPYZR010000040.1, read as the reverse complement.
GGTCAAGTACAAACTAAGTGATTTCATTTTTGGGAAGACCCAATTTCAAAAACTAGTACGCTGCTGTTACTACTAGCTGCTGTTAGTACGAGATAATATAAGCCCGATACTTTGGCACCGCAAGCTGGGTCCTAATACTTTGTAGCCAACACTTGGCGACTATAATGTTTTACGAGAATAACTTGGGATCCATACTTTCGCACGGGAATGTGAGACGAACATTTTGTTCTTGAGTCCTAATATACTTGAGTCCTAATATTTCAGAACCAAACAGTACCAAGTTGGGCGGAAGACTCCGTCTTTGGTGCTAATACTTCAGAACCAACACTTCGCCACCAACGTTTTGAAAGAATAAATTGGAGACAATAATTTTGGATCAATAATTTGGAACTAGTAATTCGGACCAATACTTTTAGACCACAAGTTGGACCGATGACCACGTCCTTGGTGCTAATACTTTGGGACCAATAATTTCGGGCCGAGTATTCCTTCCAAACGGGACGATTATAATCTTCGACATCTTTTCCGTAATGCCGCAATGTAGCACTGAAAATAATGACCGATATCGCAATTGCATGACTCAGCCGAGTCATCCCTCGGTTCTTCGAGTCCCCCCACCGCAAGAGCCCGAAGTGCATACATCACGATTTCCAGCTGAATAATCGCGGCACCTAACGGTAGCGATTCCCGGCAATTAATTCCCGTATCGGTCGCGCTACGATTACTGCCGCGCGCTCACGATGAATCGTTTACCCGAAACCTCCTTACCTCTTAATTACATTAATGAATAAATTAACAGCGTCAATATACTGCCTGGCGCGCGCGTGCGCGCAATATAATTGGCGCCCGTTTTTCGCCGAGATTCGCCGCGGCGATACTGGCGAATCGACGAGGCCCCGGCTAACGAGCGATCCGTTCGAGGGAACTTCGATATATCGGGTCGCTGGTCGACTCCGTTTTTCCCCGGAGGCAGCTGCCGAGGCTCCGCTCGTACAATTATATTCGCGCGCGTGTTCGTGTAGGAGCGCGAACACGCTAGGATGCGGGAGCGCGCGGGACGTCCTAAGCGAATTTCCTCCCCGGTGCGACGCCGAATTCTTCGTGGGAACGGGGTTTAAAATTGCACCGCTCGATTTACGTGGGCTGCGATGCGTGTTGCCAACGGTTTCCACGGATCTCGTGGATCCGCGCGCATGCGATTATCGGCCGCTCGGGTATGCACTCTCTCGGAGCGGCTTAGGAATATACCCGTAAATCGGCGTACTTACTATACCGTTACGCGCCTGCGAGTCCGCGTATACCCGTGCACGCGAAATGCGCGTCCGAGTATCCACCGAGGACGTACCAACGGCGGAAGGACTGCGAGTGAAATGCCCGACGATCAGCTGCAGGTGAAACGAGTGGGGGAGGAGGCACGAGGAAGAAGAGGCGGAGAATGGATGATAGTAGAAGTCGTATAAGATCGATGAGGGGAGGCGAAGAGGGGCCGAAAGAGTGATGTATTCGAGCACGGATTGGAAGAGGGGGGCAAAATAAACTGAGTTGCGACCGAGAAAACGAGAAACGCGCAGATAAGAAGAATGCTACAGAAATATAGGCAGGAAATGCATGGGAAGCGAAGTGGGAGGAATATTGATATATGCACTCGAAGACGAGGGGAGTAGAGCTCCGTGATGCGTGGAAGAGAAAAGGCAACCGAGATATGAAGAATGGCACCGAGGGATGGTCTGGAAGTCGGCGATGATGTTTTATTGGCGTTTAGACTAAAGGGGAACGCGCTAAGGAGAAGAAAAAATACATCGACGTGACAGAATTATCGATAGGGTATCCTGAGGAGGGGAGGTGGGTATGAGAAACGCGACGCATGGAAGAAGAAAGCCGCAGAGATAAGAAGAATGGCTTCGAAAGATAGGCAGGAAGAGGAAGAGAAACCCGTCGAAGAATGTGATATTATTATAGCGCGGAAACGTTGAAAACGTTAAGGAGTTATGATGACGTGCAGAGAAGTACGAGGGACGTGACGAAGCGAACAGGAAGGGAGAAGAAGAATTTTTCTAACGTGGTACTACCCGACGACTCGATAATTCAGGCATTTCAAACTGGCTGATGCATGGATAGAGTTTCGATGAAGGTACGTTTAGGATATTCTAAGTCTAAGCAAGCAACGAGTCACCCAATACATATTTGAAATGCCCGATTTGTCCATTTGGTAACCCTACTTCAAACTAGAATCTGAGTTCCATTAAGACACGTGAATTAGAGGAGTATCCCATGATGGAATTGTTGAAGGTCTACAACGTGGAAAAGTAGAATTAAATAGACGACGGGAAGACGCGTAGAAAATAAAGAAGAGGATCAGATAACGAAACGGGCAGATTGTGAAAAAAATCCAGTCGAATGGGAATACGTTGGCATAATGGGAAGAATCAGAAAGGAGCCATACGTAGGGAAATGGGGATTGAAATTATCCTACAAACGGGGGACCGACAGAAGAAAAGCGAGATAAGAAAAATGAAAACGAAAAAAAGAGAGGAAACCCAACGCGCGAAGAGCAGCGTAGGCGCGTTGAGGGTCGCTGGTGTGAGTTACCCTTGAAGCGTATAGAATCGTTACGGACTCGTGTGAACTTGGCACCCGAGTTTCCGACGTATTTGCACAATGGCGGTTTCGCCTTGCCCCGAGCGTGATACCGGCGATTTGGCGCGAGTTCACGGTGCGCTCTCGGCGCACGGCGATTCACCCAATGACCCCATAGACGCTGTTAACGCCTGCGGCGAGCATTTATGCGCTTCCAATTTCCAGCCGCGCTCGCAAGGCCTCGCATGCGAGCGCCCCGACATTCGGCGAAATCTCAGTTACATATGCACTTTATAAGAAGCCAATTACTTCTGGCCTAGCGTATCATTTCAGGCTGAAAATAAACAAGCTGAACAGTTACCTAACAGTATACTGACACGTCGTGATAAAAGATCTTACAGGCGCTCGTGTATGCGCTTAGATGTCATTTTACGTCCGCGGGTTGAATATAATTGGCGTGGTCAACGAGATCGATGTTTGCCTGCGAATTGCTATTAAGGTCGAGTCGCTATAAACTTCTATACGCAAATCGATTTTAGACTCCGTTAAATGTGCTCGCTTACGTCAATCTTCTTTTTCAATCGACGTGCTATTCTTACTTCTGCTATTTTAATACATGTATATACATTTGTAGCGCAGCTGTTGAGAACTGCAAATCGGCGTATGTTCACGGCGACTGATATCGATGCCGTAAATACGATCAAAATTGTTGGAGGACTGACTTTAAGAACACTCGTTAGGAATGCAAGCAACCCGTGTCGTGAACCATAAAAATAACGGTTATCTGGATCCAAAATGCCTACCAAACCTAACCAATGCATCAACGAATAACACATTGGGGAGTGCTGGCTGCACTCTGACCGATCCTGAGTTCGGTAAATAATCCGGCATTTCATCTTTCATTCCCGGCGCTATTGTTTAAACATCCAGAAAGAAAATAGAGATGCAACGAGCACGCATCAGTTAAGGCCTCGGATAGACAGCGGTGCTCGTGACTGTTCTTTTCCGTTGAACCCGGACCCCGTTTCCACTATCTTGGTCCGATCATTGGTCCGCGGCAGAGGAGCGGAGTTCCGCTCGGTACCTAAGTTCGTGACGTACCGCGAGAGAATCTCAAGATCCCAGTCTTAACTGGCCGTACTTTTTCTCCTCTCAACCTAACCTAACCTGGAAACGGAAGATAGCCGATCTTGGCGAATCCCAAGATTTAGATCCGGAGCTCGAAGGCGAGGGGTAGGCGAGAGGATCGGGAGGAAAGAGCGAGAGCTCGTAACTGGCGGTAAGTGAGACTTCAAGATAAGGAATCGCTAAAGAATCGAACCACGAAATCAGGAAGCTCTCGGTCACGAAACGCGTCGGGAACGGAAAGTTATATCGGGATTTTCCCGGCTGTTCTTGCGCCTTCCGACTCATCACTGACCTGCGATAGCGGAGCGAACACCGCCGTGGCAATTGGCCGGCCCGAGACCGGGTTAAACTGAAACTAATAAGACGAACCTGGAAATCACGAAGTGAGCACTGGACTGGAAAGGTCGAGAGGGTTTTTCGATTTTATCATGTCGTTTCTTTCTTTCTTTCTTTTTTCTTTTAATGCTCGTTCTTTCAAGATATGATATGAGGTGAAAAGTTATTGTTTCGGCTTTTTTGATCGTGTCCCCGTTGCGGATCAAATATGATCCAGGGCCGAGTGTTTCGTCCGTGACATGCTCGTGGACTCATTGGTAGATCTACCTGATGAGTACTTCCCATGAGCCCAACTATCCGCTTAATTCGACGTGGTCGAGTCCTGTTCTTGTACTTGGCAACAATAATTCAACGCGAATACTGGAGCTGATTTAAAAGACGAAACCCGGTAATCAGTGACATCTCCACATCTAAAGAAATACAAGGCGGTTACATAGGCGACAATCCTAAAGATGTTTTTTTTTTAATTCACGATCCATGATGTTGACCTAAATTAGAAGATCTTAAAAGGTTTTCCCAATTCTCTTTCCAAAATTGAATGCCTCCCTAAAAGGAATTTCCTCCTTTAAGGATGACTGATTCCCTGACGAGGTAAGCTCGAGAAGCATTTTTACTCACAACTGGTCCATACTTTTATGAATCTTGCTTGTTACGCATCTCGTTGCATCTTCGCAATCGAATATTCCAAATCATCGTAAAACAACGCGAGCTCTCTAGCGACTGTTATTAATCCTCAGGCTCGAATAATCGACAAACGTTTTATAACTGATTGTCCCGAGGCGGAGCCAGCCGTCGACGGATAGCCACAAAAGAGTGAAAGTTTCTCATTATATGCACAATCGCTCTATTTTGGAAATAAAAGGATAACTTTGACAAGATGATTGGAGTGAAATTTCAACAAGTCGAAACGATAAATCACTGAATAATTGTTCTCTTAATCTGATTTAGTTTCCGACTACTTTCACGGTCGGAGTTGGCGTAAAAGTTGCAATTTAAATCGGAAGACCGAAACCCTACTCTCATTTATCTAATTGGAATAATGCGCGACATAAATTCACGTGGAAATAAGGGTACTCGATGATTATTATTGTTGTAGACCATTATTTACATTTTTTATAGTTTTATATATAACCGATAATTGGTTTGGTTGGCGAGGCTTGGTTGAAACGTGGAATTTAACGATTGCACTTTTTGTCAACTTTGAGCTACGGGAAGTACCCCGTATTTTTTCAGCCGCCATCGGGAATAACTAGAGTAAAACTTTCCGGCTCTCGTCGAAGAGTGATCCTTTTGCTCATTCCCTGATCGCATTGAGTTGCTAACTGAATTAGACGTCCAGGTGCCCACAATGACATCAAATTGGGATGGTGATATAAGGGCTGGATAGCCCTTTGACGAAACTACGATCGCGTAACTTTCCAAAATCTAATGACCATCATGTACGAAAGTAATGCGACCTGTGGACGCGGCTCGCGCGACGGATGAAAAGGTCCGCGATGAAAACATAAAAATTCCCTCGGAGAAAAAATGCCATCTCCCGAGATGAAAGCAACCGCGCTGGAACAAGGATTCCCCCGTTTAGGCTTCTGCTCTTGCAACTCGCCGGTTCGGAAATTCAAACGATCCGTCTCTCTCTCTCGTCACCGATATTATGCCGAGTGGGCTAACGACACCGTGGGATAGCGTCTGCCGCCCCCTGTTATAGGAGATCCTCGCGTTTCGTGGATTTTATTCGTGCACGTGAAAGTGCACGTCGTCATAAGACTGCCGCGCTTCGCAGATCGTGTGCGCCGATAGTTCGCGGTCATTTGTTCGGCACGTAACTATATCGGCCTCCTTTTGCACCCACAAAAGCGCCATTACGCAACTGGCGTTTGTTGATTGCGGCCGCTCCGCGATTCCAGCGAGTCCCGTTCGAAAAGGCCGAGTCGAGAGGAGAGAAAAAAAGGCACTATACCGCGGCACCACCGGTTACGGCAATCCGGCGATGATATTGAATGCCGGGGAGATCTGTTCGTTGTAAAGACCATGCGCTTTTAAATACTCGCGGCTCTTGCGCAATCCGCTTAAATAGGCTCGTCAGAGGTTGCAGAAGTGACTGACGGCTTCTCACTTAATTTGAATTGATGCGGCTGACTAGGGTCTATCGTTGATGGGAATACACAATATCTGGCGCATTCTTACTCGTATACATAATAATAAGATGAAGTATTTACATCGCTAAAGTGAAATTCGTAAAGCGGCATTGTAAGTAGCTCCTTTAATCCCCAATTGCTGATGCGCCAGACGAATACTTCCTAACTCTATTTATCATCGTCACCATTAATAACCTCATCGGCGTCATCGGCAATACGACGACCGTCCCTATGATCAAAATCATTACTTCCCTTTAATGACCCGTAACAAAAAATCAGTCATGATATATGTCCATGGTGTAACTACGTGCTGGAAAGGGAGCGTCGAGAAAAGAATCATTCTCGTGTCTGGTTGAAATAATTCATCGTAACGTTGTCGCGGTATAACGCAGAAAGCGATTCGCGTTAAGAACGTCGGGATAACGCAAAATCACTACTGCTGCATTTACATATATATCTTCGCGTATAATTATGGATTGCCTTTCAATCCGGCGTATTGCATCGGATGCATCGGGATTTTTAACACGTATCAAAGGATTCTCATTAAATGCAACATCCGAGCCAACTCTCATTCATCAAGCGCGCTACTGAATGCGCCATTTTATCATTGCCAAACGGCGAATCAAATATTAAGTAATAAATGCGCCGAGAACCCGTAATTGATTATTCTATTATCAGAAGCACTCGAAATTAATAGCCGTCGTTAGGCCGGTATGGTAGCGGGGAAAAAAAGTATTTGATGTATTAAAATACATAATTACGATTCTAAATGATTTCAAGCGTTCGGGAGATATCGTCGGCAATCTGAGGGATGGCGTGTCGGTAATGGATGTGAGAAATGTTACGATATGCAGGCAATGGCGAACGTCCGAGGATTAATCGATGCCAAATCATAGCGGATTCCGTACGAAGTCAGCTTTACGGACTTTTCGTAAAGTCTATACCTAACTTGTACCGAAAAGTCCCTTTCGTTAGCAACGAATAAAAAATTTCTGCCATTTCGTTATACTCGAGTGCTGCTGTCATTAGTGACAGGTCCTAACGTTAAAGGAAATATCGAACTTTTCAAATCTTTCATTTCCAAACCACATGCGGATGGGGTAGGAGGATGAGTGCACCACTAAAATGCATATATACGTATACGTATGTAGACCGCCCCCCCCCCCCCCCCCCCCCCCCCCCACCCACCGCCCCGCCGTCACGTGACCGTTTCCTCTTTCATTGCGCGGGATGAACGCCATAATTAATAAGCCCGGCGTTTATTAATTACGCGGAAAGATCTCGAGATCCCGAGGCGTCGTGTTTTACCCGGTACGACGCCGAGGATTTATCGACCAGCGCCATGAGCGAGCTGCGATTGGCGATATCGCGAGAGGGACACTCTTAAGGAAGATACGACAGTTTTTTTTTTAATTTTTTTTTTTCACGAAAAACTTTGCATTATTAACGTTTATCTGTTTTATTTTGTGATTGATGCCTCTGCGCGAATTGTTCTTGAGATGTTTGATAAATTCCCGCACATTAGCATACTTTTCATAAAGAACGGGGTGCAAAGATTTTAAACTAAATTTCATGAATTTCAGAAAATGTATTCCGACGCATTCGATTCGCCATTATGAAGATCGCCATCCGCCATTTTGAATAAATTTATTATATTTCCGCCAGTTTGAAAACGTTGCAACGAGGTGGGACCAAACAAAAATTGATAAAAACGAATATTTCCAAATTTTTCTCAAACTTGGACGCCATATTGGATCCATTGTGTACAACAGGCTTGACGTCGAATTTTGAAATAATTCCTCACTAAAATAATCGTTGGAAATCGAACAAAAAATTATGGGACCAGGTAAATTTTTTACTTGATTTGAATTTACGAATATGAATCGGATATCGTAACGTGCAATGAAAGCGAGACGATTTATCGATTGGAAATCACTCTACATAAATTAAAAGGAATTAATCAGTTTTACCGTAAGTTACGAAACAAAATTTGTGTGTATAGTTCATAATTTTTGTCTTCCCGCGATATATTTTTCTAAATGATAACGTTTCCTTTATTTATTATATATACGTTAAAGCGTAATATGAATTAAACGTCGATGATTCCGAAACACTCGAATACACGGAGCGTGACGATCTAACGTCAACAATTTATCGATCGTAATTAGCGCATTAAATACCATTGGAAATTGGAAATTATACGGAAATGCCTACCAACACATTTGTTAAATTCGTCGACACTGGAGATTTCAACGCTTGTAATTAGTTGTACTGTATCGGTTAGAACAAACATTATGTAACCTTAATTACGCGATTACTGCAAATTGCAAAAAAATTGTTTTAATGTACCTGCTACCAAGATAAATTGTTTTTCTCTCTCCCTTTCTCTCTCTCTCTCTCTCTCTCTCTCTCTTTCATTCTCTTTCTCTCGATCTACCTTCTAACACTTTCGGTTCATTGAAATACTCTAATGGATAGCTTACCATTATCGATTTTCGATATGTCTTAATTATATTACAATATAACGTGCACAAAGTTTACTCTGCTCGTGTATTGTTTCCACCCACGTATTGTTTTCGTGTAAAATAATGTTGACATTTCGGGAAAATTCCAATTCACCGATAGACTTTCTAAATTGTAAACTTTATACAGTTACAATTTAGATCGCTGTCCATAATTGTCATTGTTTGTAAATAATTTCAGAGGTCGAGTTTGTAAGATAAAAGTTGAGAGAAGTTTGCTTGATTGATGGCAATATAACGTACTTGGAAGTTTCACGTTGGAACAATGATACGTCATGTTGAGACGTGTGATGCCAACGTGTTACGTCATTGTGTTATACAATGTCACCATCTTTTCGTTCACTGTGTACATAAACGTATCGATTATTCAACAATTCCATCGCTGTACAAACTTCAACGTGTAAGACCACCCTGTCGGCATGTTCCTTGGCAGTTGTTTTTAACGATTATCATCATTATTCACTTCGTCGCGTTCCTTTATAATAAGATCCGACGACCCATTACTGAATTATTAATACCTGTACATAAAACTCCTATTTTCCGCCCTTTCCTTGCCGTTTTACCTGTACTGGCATGCGCGGGGGGAGGGGGGGGGGGACTTTCGCTCTTTTTTTTTTTTTTCATCGCGATATTGGCATGTTCATGACAATGCCCTCCTCACGTGCGCCAGTGGCCTTCCTCGGATGCGGCGTTTTATTGGTCGTCGTTCTCTTAACGACGCATAATAATAAGCCGTCGGACGGCTTCTTTACACGTAGCCGCTCTTGCGCGCTTAATAATGTAATGATAATAAATAACGAATAATGAATAATGAATTTGACCCGAGGTAGGTAAAAGGGGAAAAAGGCCGGATTCCAGCGGAAACTAAAGATGTCAGGAAGATGCGCCTCTGATATCGCCGTAATTATATACGTCGCACTCTATATAAACGTCTCTTTAAAAAAAGTAGGGAATATATTGGCGACATCGTCGAATCGAGTTTTCTCTCTATGCGCCGATGCTGCTGATGTACTTCCCTCCATACTCTATACTATATATTGTATATGTATATATATATCGGAGCACTTTTTCCCCAGCATCGAAGCGCATCGGCGTCCGTTCGTTTCCGACTAATGTCGTATATATACGACGAGTCATGGGAAATATAACAATTATCCGACGGTGCAAAAATGGCATGCCAGACTAACCGACCGTGCATTGGTTATGATGCAATTAGTTTGCGCGCGTGCGCTCTTACAATGTAAACATTTCTGTCTGCTTCCAACTATGTCGTAACCTAATCGACACTTGATGACCTTTGTCGTCTTCAAGGTTTGTTTACGCAGACATGTTGTCACGCGTAAAGGTCATACATTTCATCACGTCACATGACAATTCCAATAAATCGCTATATGTATCGTTGTTTCGTACCAGCTCGTGAATAACACGCAAATATTACATATCACATGTTATCATCACATTACTTGTTACGTGGCTTTGTGATGCATTATTGCAGAAAATATTTCTGTAAAGTACATTGTCATCACCTTGTCTCTGCCATTGATAAATAACATTGTTACATGGCTTTGTATTTTTATCATCACATCCTTGTTTATATACTATCACAAATCTTTTTTGTGATGTCATTCTACACGTACCGTTGTTAATATTTATTGTCCTGTCTTTGTCACTGTGTCATGTACATATTTCACGCCAATGTAGTACGACAGCTGTCTGTAGTACAGATAACAAAGACGGTCATCGCTTTGTGACATTGGCACAAGTTATCATTAGAATTTTTGTAAAAAGCATTGTTGCCATTCACCATACATCATTCTTACGATCTTTGCGTTTAGCTCAGCGCCATCCTCGTCATTATTCTTCGTCTACTTCGTACCATTGTTGCATGACACATCTGGAATGAAAAAAAATTCACTGCGACGCATATTGGTTTTTTCCATGTGTCATTATCAACCGTTATCATCACAACTCTGTGATTTTAGCCTTTGCGATTTTTCATACATAAATGATTCCTAAGCTGTATTGTTGTATCCTTCTCTCACGTTACAGATATTATTGGATTGTACCTTAGTCATATATCGTTATGACATATGTTACAATCACATTTTATCACAACATTTTTCAACGCGCTATTTTGTGACGTATTATCATTTAACATGTTTTTTTCATTCCACAATTTTTTTTAACGTTATGAAATTACATTGTGACGTTTCTACGTAATATCATTATCACATGTTGCTATCACATTCTTTGTTATGAGTATCACTCGTTATCATCACAAATTTTTGTGATTTTTCATACAAAAATTATTCCTAAGGTATATTTTTGTACCCTTATCTCGTGTTACAGACATTATTGGATTGCACGTTAGTCATATTTCATTATGCAATCACATATATTTTGTGATGTATTATCGTTACAATCTGTTCTTACATTTCACAGTTTCTTATGCCGTTATTAAAATACATTGTGACTTTTCTACGTAATATCATTATCACATGTTACTATCACATTCTTTGTTACGAATTTGTGCCGAATTTTTGTACCGTGCATTTGTGACGAATTTTGAAGAAAATGTATCACAAACTTGACATGTGACTAAAAACATCTCAACGAATGACGACGTAAATGTTTTGCTAACTGAAATGGAAGCGACGCACAAAAATAACGCTGAAAAATAATGAAAAATGCTGAAAACCATCAGAAATACAAAATTAAAGAATAGTTCGATTATCATCGGAGATTTCGATTTATGAAAATGATAATATTAAGGAAACTTAAAAGCGCATAAAAATATTGATTCTTTCTATGACTCAAATATAATTAAGACTAAAACAGATGTCCTATTGCTCCGAGAAATATGAAACGATTTTTAATACATTTTTTTTTTTTTTTTTTTTTTAAATAAAACAATCATTCAACTACAGTACGAAGGCAATAATGGCATTCGTACGAGCCGACGTGTCCGAAAAGAATTCTAATGGAATTTACAGCATTTGCAGGCCGAAGGTGGGTTTTTCGTCACGTTTTCGCGGGGCAGATAGAATACAGTGTAGTAAACGTACAAAATGATGACTGTAATTGTGTCTGAATACAAATTCACTGTCTGCACTATCGGCAGGGTAACGCGGAAAGAATAATGATTAGTGAAGCGATTATACTTTTCGACCAAATTTGGAAATGTGCCTCGATAATTGTACCTATAATATCGTCGAGCGAAACGTGTAAGCGAAAAGGAACGTTATTTTTTTTTAGAGACGAAATTATTTGGCGTTGTATAGGATACCGAGAAGAGGGCAACGAACCCTAGTGCGGGATATAAAACATTTCAAAAACTTAATTTCATAATGAATTCAAGAGAATTATCGAGGGTTTCGAATAATTTCGGATGTCGATATATATATATGAATGACAGATAAATTAATAAGTATTGGTAAAAAAGATTCGGTTCCGGCACATCCTGACTACTTTTTTTGTTTACTTCAAAATTTCTGTTGGGAAATATGCAGACAATATTTTAACTTATATATCAACGTAATGGTTGATAGTAGTCCCTATCCAAATCTATACTGTTCACGACCGAACCTCGATTTATCCAAAATTAAAAATGTTTTGTTTGCGATTGACATTCAAAAATGTTGTCTTTCGGACAACGCTCTTTTTACGCCTTATCGTTTTCACGAAAGGAGCATTTCAAAAAAAGAAAAAAAACGTCACCCTTCATCAAAATTCAATGAAACGCGTTTACAGACTTCGCATTCCATCGAGCACTTGAAACGAGTGACCACCACCGGACGCTTTCACTGAATGAATCGTTAAACTGCGACGTTATATGTCGACGCATCCGTGGAAGATCGCCGTACGTCCGTTCAGCGAGTGTCACTGCCTCATAATTATTCTCTCAGATATATATATATATATATATATATTTATTTTTTTAACAACCTTGAGACCTGCTATAGAGTGGAGGCGCGAGGTGGCATAAACCACCGTCGAACGGCTCGTTAAGTAGAAGCGATCGAATCGCGTACTAATAATCTACGGTAGCGCCCGATCGCTCTTATCGTCCGTTTCATCCTCGTTCCTCGCACGGGTCCGTATATATATATATATATATATGTATGTGTGCATGTGGTGCCTTAAAGGAGCTCATGTACCCGTCGTAAGAGGACGATTCATGCTGTACAGTCCGGTAAATCATTGCGAACCTCAAGTGTAACAAATTTTTTTTTCAAATTTTCATATAATGGAAGAGGTCTTTCCAACTTTTCTCGGACATGGATCATGTTTTCGTCATCTTTCGAAATGCATTCGCTTCGTTACGATTATGCGCAGAGCGCTCAACTCATATTTTTTTCTGGTAAATCGAAGGAATGTCCAGTAAAACTGAGAAAAAAAGAATTTTTTTTTTCTTCTTTTAACAATACAAAAATGAATTCTTGCAATGCAAAATGGGGGACAGCATGATCCGGAAAAGGTTCGATGATTTCGAGACACCGTTTATATAGTACGTACGCCATTATTTTATCAGAACTCACTATAACCGGTGGACGAAAAATGAGGAAGAAGGGCATTAATGACCACCACGACTGTACACATGCACACGAGCTGCGGCTGCGCTCGAAATAGCCGCCGACCTTGGAGATCCTGCCACGCGTAAACTTGGCGGAGACGATGCTTGTCGGTGTCCCGTGACGTCACTGGTAGCAGCCAACTTTAATCTACATACTTCATTTTACGCCGGTCCCTCGACCGTGTACGGTATTTTTTTGCAGTTAGTTAAACCTCGATTTTAATCATATCGCAACGAGGAAAGTTTACGTGTTTTTTTTTTTTTTTTTTTTTTTTACTACCTACGAGACTTTGTGTGACTGAATCGAATTCAACAGTTTTATTTATCTTTGTATCTCGATAAGTTTGTGATAAAACTGACTTTTTCTGTCTTAGTTTTGAAACAAGAAATTACAAATATTTTTCAATCGAAATTTTTTTTTAAACAAATATAAAATTAAATATACAATGTCCTTCTGACACATGACGACTATTGTTATATTCGAAAACGTTTATGATCGTCGTGATCGATGAAATTCAGACAATACAAAGACGCTCTTTATCTTGCAATGGCGGGATTTACTTACACCAGAAAATGAAAAGTTTTGTAGCCTCGAGTAAAGTCTTGTTTTTAAGTCTTCTGAAGAATTTTTATACGTAAACTGTATTATCTGCATTAGTATATGTTTTATGATCCATGATTATGAATCGAATAAAAATTGACTAAGATGGAAAAATAATAGATTACAAAAAAATAAATTACTCTGAAAAATTGAATCAGTTTTAAACCTAAAAATCACAATATTAAAGAAAAATCACAATATTAAAAAAAAATTCACAATATGAAGAATTACACTATAGCAAGTTTACCATATTTACAATAAATATTCGAAATGAAAATGAGCACGAATTTTCATTAAATTTTTTTTCATAGTATCTGAACCCAAAAAAATTCCGATGTACGTAATATCCGCCGTCCAATTTGATGCGCTTTCAAAATATGGCATCAAAATTTTTCTAAAATTAATTCTGAAGAAAAAACAAACAATGTTTTGGAAAAATTTGAGATTTTCTTTCAATTTCTTTCAATTTTAGTCATTTTTTTCGATTTCTTTCAATATTTTACAATTTCTAACAATTTTTATTTATTAATTTTTGTATTGTCATGTGAAGTAAACAATATACATGTACATCCTTTTTCGGATAGATTAAAATCTGTAGGTTCCGAAATCAAATTTTTTTTGAAAAATTTCAAGACACCCTAACTCAAAAACTATAACCTTTTTTTAAAAAATAAAATGTTTTAATTAGATTTTTCAGTTTAAAGTCCTTAGACTTCATCGAGGAAGACAGTTCAACTTTTTTAGAGTTCGCTGGTGATATTTTGTAAAAAAAAAAAAACAATTTTGTTCTCGGCAATTATTATTTTTTTCCAAAAATTGATATTTAAAAAAAAAAATGTATGTCATAGATAACATTTGAAATTATTTCCCTCGTAAACTCAACTTTTGTGACAAAAAACGATTAGAATTCATCAAAAAATATGCGTGATTTTTTTTCGAATCTGTTTTGTAAATTTAAAAAATTTTTCACAAAATCCTAATAAAAATTTTCACTAAATGTCAAAAAAATCTAAAAGGAATAAATTCAGTCTATATTCCTCGATGAATACGAAGAACTATTCACTCTTATTATTATTATTTATTTAATTATTTATTTTTATACGGGCATTAATGCCCTTTTACAATGCAATACAAAAATCCAATTACATAAAAACCACAAAAATTGTTATTATTTTTTTTTTAAGTTTATAGTTTTTTAGCTTCCTGTTCATTTTTCAAAAACATTAAATTTTTGACGCTATTTTGGGGATTGAAATGTCGAATTTTTTATTCCGGACCCTAAATATTGTAAAATTTAAGGCTAGAAAATACTTTCCGCCTGGAGGAGGATGAGTACTTTATCAGTTTGATATAAGATTTTTCGATCCAAAATTATTTTCAAACAAAAAAATCACATTTATTTTAGATAAAGTTGTATAACTTTTGAAGTATTAATTTTTTACAAATTCCGACGTCATATTCTGAAAGTGCACTAAATTTTTCGATGGGTATTATGTGCAGGATCTTTTTTTTCGCTGCAGACCATATAGAAAATAAAAATAATAAAAACAAAAAAATTGAATTAAAAAAAAACGTAAAACTAAAATTGAATATTAACTGAAACTCAGATATCAAAATCTTTATTATCGCTATCCAACACATACGTATATGGCCGATTTATTCGCTCGAATAAAAAAAAATATTGACTTCGCAATAAACAATTAAGACTATTGAATATAACGCCGCCATTCCAAGACGTGCCAAGTCGTTGAACATACGGACGATTACGTTCACACGGATAAGATTCACCCACAAATGTTATAGGTGAAGTAATGGCGACTTATATTATGGCGATTTTTCTTTCGACATCCGATTTATTTACAAGTGATTAAATTATAAACGCCGGTAATTTACGTCGGATTTAATGCGATTGCTTGTCTTCTTTTGAAATGATGTCCTTCTCTCTTCTTTTTTCCGATTCTTTTTTGCATATCTTCTTTCAAATCGAACAATATTTTATGATCATCGATTGCGTAATTTATAAATCACTGCCTTTCGCATTGCAGAGAATGACGTATGCGTGAGATTAGTACGAACGTGGACGAAATAAAAACAGAAGATATATTAATGAAATACGTGCCTATGCAAGTCCCTTGAATTAATGTTGGTAATAATGTACATATCTACAGGGTGCTCTTAAAAGAATCGATTAATTTTGACTAAAAGATAGGATTTTATTTTTTTTTTTTCATCAAACAAATTTTTACGAAAAATTCCATATTTCTTATAAAATTCGTTATTGATAAAAATACTAAATTTCATAATTTATTTCAACTTATCAAATGTATGCCATTTATTATATGCAAAGTCTTAGAAATGTTTTTAAAAATTAAAAAAAATAAATAAACAAATAAATAAAAAAAAAATTCAAACATGTACTGCAGTTTAATGTAAATAATAGCTTTCCCAACTAGACACGTGTACACCGCGAAAATATGTGTAACAGTCGTAACTATAACGGATTGCACAAATGAAGAGACTGAAATGAAGCGATTAATTTTCCGCTCCTTTCATTTTGCCTCTCTTATTATCCCGGTATGGAAGTCGAAGATTCGATATTGGCCAACACGTCTAACGTATATATATACGAAATATATTTCAAGCTCATTATATGGGAAAATTGTTTTTCTGAAGAAATGGACAAGTCCCCCTAATGCGGCTGCCGTTCCAAATGAAATGAAGACATTTTTTGAATAAATAAATCTTCCTTACGTGTACGTACATACTCGGAGTTCGTGTTGCATGTGACGACATACTTTTGGTTAAAAACGTAACAGTGATTTTACCAGTCGCTCTACAAGGAATTCAAAGATTTCATAAAAAGTAAACCGCACACGAGTGAAGAGTCAACAATATGTGTATACTTATTTCACCCAACTATATAAAGATTCATTTTTGAAACTTC
Source organism: Trichopria nigra (assembly GCA_030522945.1). Classification (NCBI taxonomy): domain Eukaryota; kingdom Metazoa; phylum Arthropoda; class Insecta; order Hymenoptera; family Diapriidae; genus Trichopria; species Trichopria nigra. The sequence continues at coordinate 72,935 of JAPYZR010000040.1, read as the reverse complement.
AACCATCTTTTCGAACATATTCGTAATAAACATATGTATGGAATACGTAACATCATATTCATGTAGCTCATATATATATATATATTTCCATTTTCAAAATACGATTATTCGAGATCGAACTGTCAAAATGAAAAGATGTTTTCAATGACAACGAAAAACTTGAATTTTGTTGGCAGAATATTATTGACAATAAAAAATATTTTTCACTTTTAAAATATGACAATTTCAGATGAAAAACTGTCAAAAATAGACGATTTTTTTCAATACCATTTAAAAAAAATTGAATTTTATTGACAGACGATTATTGCCATATTGACATAAATTTATATTAATTGACAAATAATTTTATAATCTGATAAAATTGACAAAATGGAAAAAAAAACAATTTTAAAATATGAAAATTATTTCAGTGTCATAACGAAAAAGTCAATGTTATTGACTGAAACGGGAAGTTATTGATGATATTGAAATAAATTGATATTGATTGAAATAAATTGACAAGATGGAAAGATAAAATACATTTTTTATTTCCTAAACACAATAATTCGAGATGAGTAACTGTCACAAATTGATATTTTTTTGCAATAATCAAAGAGGAAAAACATTAATTTTATTGACATAAACTGCTATTAATTGAAATAAATTGACAATAACTGACACTTTGTAATCTGATGAAATTGACAAAATGCAAAGAAAAAATATTTTTTTTATTATCTAAAGACATTAATTCGAGATGAAAAACTGTCAAAAATCGAAATTTTTCCAACGGAAACTATCAATTATCGACATTAATCATAATATTGACTAAATTCATATATAAAACAAAAAAAAAAGTAAATTGACATGCATGTACACAGACATAGGCATAAATATTGTTACAATCTGACAAAATTAAAAAAATACGTTAATATAATTCTGCAAAGTTGACAAAAATTGTCAAACAAATTTAAAAAAATTATATTTAAGAATTGTAGAAAGAAAATAATATATTTTTCAATGTATATATAAATTTTAAAAAATTACTGATTTTGTTTAAATACATGGTAAATATCAAATCGCTATCAATTTTCGTAAATTATCATTTTCATAAATTATATATGAGTCAACGGATAAAAATAGATAAAATTTGAGAAACTGATAATATTCAATGAACCTTGGGAACATGTAGATTGAAAATAAATATATTTTAAAGTGATAAAAATTGATAAAAATTAACATACATTGGCACTTCTGACGATATTCGTTTTTTTTGAAAATTTTGAAAATAATTTCTATAAAGGAACAGAAAATTGCGAATGAAAGATATAATAATAATTGTCGCATATATCAAAAAGAGAAAAAATTTTAATAATAAAATAAAAGTTAAAATTTGTTGAAGAATTCAAACAAAAGAAATAAACAATGAAAAAAAAACTGAAATTGATAGAAATACATTGAAAATGAACTCAAAATCGATTGAAAGATTGAAAATGATTTCAAAAAATGAACAAACATTACACCAAACGATTAAAAAAAATTCAAATAATTTCTGGAAAACGTGAAAAAAAATTATGAAAATTATCAGTAAATTGATAAAACTTGTCACAAACGACAAAAAGAGATAATGAATGCATGAATTTATTTTCCCTTAAATTGATTGCATGTAAAATATTCGGGAGGAGTACAATAATACAAATGCGATGAAAATGCATTCATTCATCGTTACTAAAAAAACAAGAAGAGACAAAAATTTATCGTACTCGGAAAATTTAAAAAAATCTGACATAAAAACTGAATGAAAAACTTAGCTTCAAATAGTTAAAAAAAAAATAATTTCTAAAAAAAAAAAAAAACAGTATTTACAAATTATTAACAATATTGGTTAACAAAAACTTAAAAAAAAAAAACAGAAATAAAACGACCAAAAATTGTTGAAACTGACGAAACTTGACAAACATTGAAATTAACATGACTGATCCTGGAAGTGCGAGTATAAAAATCTTAATAATTTAACAAACGTGAAACAATTAAATGAAAATCGAAAATCACAAATAAAAATTATTGCAAATGGCAGAACCAGCAAAAAATACTAAAAAAAAAAAAAAAATTCCAAACTTTCAGAAAATATCACGAATTTTCAAAATTGATAAAAACCTATGAGCGTGACGTCACACAAGAGCAGCCAATATATCAGAGTAATTGACGAAAAACAAAGCTAAACGAAAGAACGCCTATTGAAAAATGATGAAAGTTGACGAAACTCGAAAAACATCGACTAAAAATTGATTCAAACTTTTCAACTTGACTATATACCCAAAAATTTCGTAAATAATAAATTTCGAATGACTGACGTGGACTTCACGATTTACTACTGCCCTTTCAGGCAATCGTTTTCAATTATCGTTACGAGCAACTATATTTCGAAACTATTATATAAAATATAATTTCGAGCAAAAAAATTTTATTTCAAATTCGTGACTGCTGGTTTCGCTCGATCGTTGAGAACGATACGACCCCCCTCGCCTCACCTCTCAACGCCGCACTCGTAAATAAAGAAAGGGCAATTTCAGAGCGTAACGTCCCGAGCACGAAATTCCATGTCGGGTACTTAAGCTATCTTTGCATTTCTCGGCGCTCGCATTTGAAATGAAGCGATTAATTTCCCTACCCCGGTCTCTCTCGGCCGGAGACAATGCAAAACCTACGGTACACCGAATGTATATCGTGCACCGGTCGTATAACCGATTGTTGGTCAACGGCGCATGCACTTATACGTGGTCCGTCGGATGCTTAAGATGCTTACCTTCCAGAATATACTCTGCACACACAAACACATATGTGTGCGTGTGTTTGCGCGAATCGCTGGCTTTATAACTCTCGAGCGAGTATAATCGCCGATTGCGCATTGGCCAGTTGCCGCGAGACCCGGTAGACAAGTCACCAGACACACAGAGCCGATCTTATTGTGCAACCTAACCTATAAATGCAACTGGCGAGCTGCACCTATATATGTACAGCGGTTTCCAACACCTATTATAAGTCTGCCAACGAGAAGAAAACATGAAAGTTCCTCCTGCGGTATCTTATTAAGCTCGCTTTTCTGTGTCTCGCGACGTGATCTCACTTAAATCCAGGGGCGTTGCCGAACCGAAAGACGCCTCGCGTCATTCTCCAAACAATGAAATTTACCGACTCGTGAAAAGATTGGCCGTGTTTATTTGTTACATTTATTGTCGTGTCGAATCCGACAAAAAAAAAACAAGCAAAACTCACCGTTCACCGCAGTTGGATCTGTCGAATTGCTTTTGCAAACTTAGATCTGCGTATCTGAAAAACAAATGATACCCATTAGTACAATAGACTTATGTTTACTTCTTGCGTGTTTTTGCATTGCTCGCATTAAATATAAGGTGGCCATATTGCGCGACCCGAAAAATTAAAGTAAGGTTTTTGGTAAACTTTGGACCCGGTAGGTGGCGCTTCGGTCGAATTCTTTACAAACTTCTCGTGTACGGTGAGATTTCACCACGATTCGGATTTAACGGCGGTTCCCCCTGCCCAAATCTACATTCGATCCATCACCCAATAACCACGTGCAGCTTGCATTCTAATCGTGATTGACGAGCGCGAACGCAGCAGGACAGGGCCTACTGTTGTTTGGTCATGAGACAATTTTAGATGCACGAATGTATTCGGAAGGTGGCGCTGGAGTTCGAATCAAAATACAAAATTCGTTGAATGAAAAACTGCTGGATCCAGTCCTTATACGCGTATCCGGATAATATACAACATCGTTATCAATACTACAATTAAAAGACATGTATAAACAGATGTCGCCATAGTCATTGATGTAAAAGATATGGTTATCCTCGACCATCGCCACGATCTTACATCATCCTTTAATCTCATCGTAACAATGTCGCTGTTGTAACAGTTGTCACGCCACATGACCGTATATAATCAAACATCTTCAATGTCACTCGCATTCAAGTGTATTCAAGTACGCGAGTGCGCTGTTCGAGTACCTTACAACCTATATAATAGGACACGAAAGCCTTTCAACCACTCCAACGAATAACACAGTTTTTTTTTTTGCGTTTCCGTCAACTTAGCAAAGGTCTCCCATAAATTCAATTAGAACAATAACCATCGGCTGGAGAGAATGGGAAATATCGGAACGCTGCCCTGTCGAAACGTAAATATTTACCCTGTCAGGGGATTTTATCACCGGCGCACGTGAGTGCAACAATTACCTGCGATGCCGTAATCCGGCCGCGAATGACGGACGTTCTTACGATACCTAAATGTACTTTCCCCGGCGTTGGAGCGACACATAGATATCCGAGCGGTCAATAGTGGCCCGAGATCACGGCCACTTATTTGCGCTACTCTATAATACAATCGTCCCATTAGGACTCGGCTCTATATATGCTAACACGCGTTTGCGGACGCTTTTAGTGCACTCGTGATCGACCGTCCAGTGCACTCCGTGCACTCGTAACAAGCGCACTTGCACACTCCACTCGGGCTATAAATTATTATCCCGTGTCGATCGGCTTTAATCCGCTTTTCATTCAATTTATCGCTAATGATTAATGATCGGCGAACGTTTGTTTATTTACGTTATTCGTCGGATTGCGCGAATTGGATTACGAAGGATCTCGATCATTCGCGTGGCAAAAAGTATTTGTTGGGCATAAATCAAGTGTCACTCGCATTATTGCTATATTTCGATTCGATATTGGACTTTTCCGATTCAGCAAGCTCATTCTGTTCCACGAGTCCCAGGACAATTAAAAAAACTATTGGATCACATTTTCTGGACACTCCTCAAATCCTCCGTATCCAAACGATTCCGTGAAAGCTGCAACCCACTATAGGACGTCCATGATTGGTCCGATTTTCCATATTGGATTTCTTTAATCTACAATGGTCCAGTTTTCCGTTCCACGTCTATCGAGACATTCTCCCAAATCATCTCGATCCAAACTATTCCATGGACGCTGAGACATCATCTCGTATCGTCTTCTTTCTCTTTTCTCACCGTACACACCTCGGTACGCACATCCCATCCAATAAAAACGTGCCTGTGGTGACAACCTCGAATATCGAGGGGAATCGACGTGCAGTGGGCGCGCGCGAAATTTCTGCGAAAAAAAATCCTGATATACGATTCCCGCGCCGAAAGCCCAAACAATTTCCTTAATTGATACGAAAGGGCACCTTTGACATGCGAGCAATACGAGTCCCCTAAACAACGGACTTTACAACCCGTACTGACATCGGAATTCGAAACCGGCGCGCACACGAGGAATGCCATATGTATATACGCGAGTGGCCTCGTATAACGCGTTGTGAGTTGCACTTTTCAAGTGTGCGATTCATTCGGCGGTTGAACACCGTCCTCGTCCCGTCCGTCCATCAAGGGCACACCCCGTGGATGATGATTTTCAATGGTCGGTTAACCAGTTCGGGGAATTCCGGGCTGAGACCTTACGTCGCCCGCATGCCTGCACGCATTTTCGGGGATCGTTACGCGTCGATTTAGCGCCCTGGGGAATGATGGGGTTGGGGGGGGGGGGGGGGGGGTGGGGGGGGGGGGGGGGGGGGGGGGGGGGGGGGGGGGGGGGGGGGGGTAAGGCGTGAAGAAAACGGGACGACGGATTATATCGAGGATCTTCCTTCATGATGTTTATGACGTGGTATACCGGACATCACGGACGGCGCTAAAATAAATGCGTCAATGTTTATGGACCTCCTCGCCGTCACGACTTTGATCGCGTTGAATCATCGGGCCGGATTCCGGATATCGCTTTTTTCGATCGGCTTAGGAGACGCAAGGACCTGTCTTGAATTTAAACCATGTTTTATTGAGGCTCGAGTGCGTCCTGGCTGATGTACGGGTGTCTATCACGGTTGTTGGTAACCCTGATGTCAATGGCAATGTTTTCTCCGATATTAGCGTTTTCCATTTTTGTTGAAACTATCTAATTTTTGGAGTCATTTTCTCGGTGGCGCAATAGTAATGTTGTTGTTGTTGTTGTCGCTATCTTCATTATGGTCAATGTCGTAGACGATGAAGATTTAGATGAAAAAGGAGATGAAAATGGAGATGAAGATGAAAATGAAAATGGCGGTCGTTCATCAGGAACAAAGTAACGATTAACCCGTTTCGTATACCAAAACGACTTAAAATTAGTCAAATAATCATGCGTTAAATTCTCGTAGAAACAGTTTATGAATCGCTTTGGTGATAGATATCCTTATATTTTCGACCCTGCTCTTTCCGAAAATGAAGTCATTTTTTAAATATGGCGGCTCAAGTGAAAAAAATGGAAAAAATTCATAAATTTCAATAGGTTCCGCTTATAGGATCGTCTTGATGCTCTGATCTGGTGGCGTACAGAGCTTTGGTCTAAATTAGAGTTCAAAATTCAAAATGGTGGATCCAATACGACCGATTTTTTTAATTTCGTTGAATTTTTCACTTCGTCTAGCTCTCAATTACAGAATTTATACTTTTCATGAGTTCGGCATATAATTTTCTAATATGTACATGACCAGTATAAAGTTTGTACCGTGAAAAAACAAAATGGCGGCAATGTGCGTTACATTTCGCATAGAATTTATAGATTTTCAAAGTTTTTTTCCACCTTTAACATTTTGCGAATGAATAAATTAAATATTTTTAGGTATTTAAAATTGTTAGTGTCAATCTCAAAGTCTGATTTGAAAAATTCAAAATGGCGGCCACAAGAAGGCGAATGGAAATCAATGAATCGCAATTTTATAAGTACAAAAAATACTATGCTATTCCACATACTTTTATTTGACTAATTTTACGTCGTTTTGGTACGAAACGGGTTAAAATGAAGGTCGTTCACCATCATCATTGCTCTTCGTTTCTCGTCGTTCCTTGTCGTAGTCTTCGTTGTCGATATCATCATCATCATCTTCGTGCATATTATCGTTGTCATCGTTGCTAAAACAGCGTTGCCTCCAGTCTCTCGTAAAGAATGAATCGTACGTCACTCTTAAATTGTCTCAATTGTCTTCAATTGTCTAAATTCACTCCTTTGTTACTTTCGTTACTTAAATGTCGTTTAAAGCGTAAATTTATGCGAGAAAAGCTTCACGTATTTCATTTGTTACCAGGGTTATCACTGTTTTTGTCATTACCATTATTATACCATGGTCATTACTATCGTGCATCCCATATCAAACATAGATTTTACGCCATTATTATAAATAAACGTATAATGGTATTAAATTTATCGTTAAAATGTACAATAATCGTTTTAGGATCGCAGAAATTGTTGACGTTCTTGATCATCATGACTGCTGATCCCGTCAATGTTGCTACAACGTAACCTCAACATCGAATGTCATCGTTATCGTCGTAGATACTTCTAAATCAGTGCCGAATTTTACTGAAAATTAAAATGTTTTCGAATTCGCCGATTGCAAATCTGACGATGAAACGAAGAAATTCAAAATGGCGCATCCAATATGGCCGGTTAAAATTGCCGAATCGTCGAATTTTCATGAAATTCGGAAAAATCCGTTGTAGGGATACTTAGGCTTGGTTTTTGTAAATTTGTTTTGAATGCAACTGAGGCCATTTTAAAATTTCCAAGACGATTTGAAAATATTAGCAAAATTTTATGAAAAACTACTAATATTTTGACTACGTACAGTGTAGGTAAGAGACGACGGCGCATTTTGTAGATTTTAGTCACGAAAAAAAAACACGTTTTTTTTTTTATTATATAAGAATCATTTGGAAATCGCGCATTGTACGTGCATGTAATAAAGAAAGTGATAAATCCGTATCATGCAAATCCGAAAAAGAGAATTGATTCTTGTACAATCCCACTGATGGTTAATATAACCATTAATCGTGAAGCTATAAGTAAATTAATGCATTACATTACATTACACATTACACAATCATTGATTGGAAGAAGCAATCGCGTGTTATTCTCAATCGTTACTTGCGTAATACGGAAAACTCGTCAATTTTTGTAGAAAGTGAAGGTGTTTGATTAAGATTTATAATAGACATTAAACGTATTCTTTTTTTTTTCTTCCGTGAAGTTTAGTACTATGGAATTAATTATTCATCAACTGTTACTTACAAAGACGAACAATTCTAGGTTAATGAAATAAGAATTAACGATTTGAATGAAACTGTACGGATTAATTTATTCTACGACTTTTTTATATTGAAGTAATTTACATGGAACATATGTTGTATAATAATATATACATACAGTAAACCCTGTCCAATGTTCTATTGCTAAGTCTGCATCATTTATATTTATCGCGTTTACTGCACGAGAAAAAAAACGTATTGTTCAGGCAACCGTGCAGTTAGTACAATCATTTCTACTGTTGATACGTATGGTTGATAATAGGGATATGGTCGCTCCAACAATAATTTTGAAGCTTTCTCAATTCTTCCCCTACTCAAAATTCATCATATATCCTATACCAAAAAACAAATCAACAAACGTACAAAAATCTATATGCACCGATCAATATCACGATAATGATAAGGAATAATGATAAGGGATTCGAGAACCCTTGATGGAGGCCCGTTGACGCTATTGCATCTGATGCACTTGACAGTTGCATCCAGCATTTTCCACGAGGCGTTTGCGTGCTGGTGTCATGCCAGCTGAATTATAATATCGCATCTCGACTAGCACGTCACTCTTTAATAAATGCCAGTTTTGCACTTCGCGCGCGCCATGAATAATGCAATTAATTAAATCCGTCCGGCTGTATAGGAGAGCTCGCACGCTCGATCGCTCGTTGTATGAACAAAAAAAAAGCTCTCCGTTACTTATATGTGCGGATAAATACGCAAATTAGGAAACGAGATTTCACGTTATATGAATGGGTGGAGTCATAGTTTTTTTTTATTATTTTTTTTTATTTTTTTTATTTTTTTATCAATTAGCAAGCGAAATAGTTCCGAGTGACAGTTTAGTGTAGAATTTGCAGACACGGATCATCATGCGTTATCGATTAAGTGAATTGTTACTTCGTGTGCTCAATCCAGAGGTGTAGTTTCTTAAAAAGATTATTCTGGAATTTAATAATTAATTGAAGTATTTTTTTAAATTGAATATAAAAAAATTTTTTTGTCATTTCTATCAAACTCGACGATGTTTCGTCTTGTCTTGACGTATTAACTCCGGGAAGTCCTGAAATTCTTTACAACTGTACAAATTCTACAGTACGTCGATATATTTTATTCGATTTTTTTGGTTTAGAAAGTCTAAAAAAATTAAGTTTTTCAATAGATTTTTGATGCATTTCTATGTATATTAAAAAAATCGTGTTTTCTCCGCTGTTTTTCAATGAAAGATAAAAATGTAAAAAAAAATTTTGCTTGTCCATCATCGACTTCTAATGGAGGGTAATGGTTGGACCCGACAGTTGGACTAAAGTGTCGTGGCGGAAAAATAAAAATTTTTTACAACATCGCAAATGGCGGCCAAAATAACGTCATGTTCGAAAATTCGCGTTTTTCCGTCATTTTACAAAGATAACAATAATCAATCCACTGAAATACGACGATACTAATCGAGTATAATATTCGACAATGTTCATGACATTTGCATTAATTTTTTCAAATTACGAATCCAATATGGCGGACAAAATATCATAACGAATATACTTGTGGATTTTCACATTGCTAGGTACAACGAAATCACTCCTGTTCGATTGTAAATAATCTTTAATGGTTTCTGTCCAGAGATCTCAATCGTTTTATCGATAAAATCACGGATCCAAAATGGCGGCCAAAATGTTGAAATATACAAAATTTCAGTTTTTATTTTCGTTATTCCACGAATATATGATCAATATTTTAAAACGTATACAATGTTCTTTTCGACATTCGTACGGATCGGTGTATACATTATCGATTCACCATTCGGCTGTTGTTCCGTAATGACGACGCAATATCCAATGACGACACGCCCGAATGTAGCTTCTAAGATTATGTAATATAAGACACTATATATACTACTCATAGTATAAATAAAAAATCAATGCATTTTCACATTTCTCATAATCGAATTTCGCCAGCAAAATTGATTTGGCATTTATCAAATCTTTTAAATCATTATTTCCCAAACAATCAATGATTCGAGATAATAAAACAATATAAAAACTCCAATATAGCAATACAGTCCACGATAAAAAAATAAAATGAAATGACCAAACGATCCAGAATAAATAAAAGATCAATATATAACTAACAATCATACACGATAATAATAAAAAAAAATGCAACAACCAATGAATCGATCTACACGACAGAAATTACTAGGGGGGGGGGGGGGGGGCGGAGGGGGGCACCCGGCCACGGGGGGGAAATCAGCGCCTCAGGAAACCCCGGGGGGGGGGCGGGCGGGGAGGGGGGGAGTGGATCACTGGGGGAAAATCAGTGCATCAGGAACTCCTGTGGTGGGGGCACGCCCTCGATATTACGTGGACGTTATATATTCGCGTGTCCGGCATGCGTGAACACACAGTGTTGCTGCTCACTGTAATGACGGGTATGTGTGTGTGTATGTGCGAGATGACAGTGAAAGTTTTGAATCGTTACATTCCGATTCCGAGAAGCCTGATGGAGGCTCGGCGCTAAGCGAGCTATAAAATGGTAAGCTAATTAGTACACCGAACAAAGCCAGTCGTTCTATTAATTATTTGATTCGACACTTTCGACTGGTGCAAAAAAAAAAACAAAAAAAAACGTAACGATTCCCCTTTATGGGTAATCTCACCGAACGTCCGATTAATTGAACGATGTAATGGACGTTCTTCGAAAGTGCGTTTCCTTTATTCGAAATATTTCTTTATTTGCGACTCCGTTTATTTTTTTTTTCAGTTTCGATCAAAAACCAATAATCATTACGGTTTTATTATATTTATATAAAACATAGATTAAAAATAACAAAATTAATCTAAAAACAAAATTCAATAAAAATAAACTTAAAAACAAATATAAAAAAATCAATTGAACAGTACCAAAATTAAAAAGATAATAATGATCATCATAAGTAATTATAAAAATACTAATAATCATTAAAAACTGAAGATCATGAAAATGCCAATGATCATCAATACATTTGATAACGTCACAATTGAAAAATCCCTGGCGGGAACGAAAATGAACAAATGTCAAAAGTCACGTTTAAATGACACTCGTGTTACCCTTAAGATACGCTTTAAGTATATGTACGGGGGTTGAGCTCAAAAAATTTTTTCTTTTTTTTTACATTTTTTTTAATAATCGTAGATATTACATCATTAAATTTAAAATTTTAACATTCTTTTTTAAATATAAAATTTTGTTGAAGAAATAAGAAAGAAACTTCAAGTAAAAGATAAATTTACGAATACTTAATTTTCAGTTATTAATTTTTTTCATATTTCATAATTCCTTTACCTTATTGATAATTTTACCTTTTATGATTGGTAACATTATCAATCATTTTATATATAATTAAATATAATTTTATTAATGTCTCTATTATAGATTACGTTAATTCTTTTTCAAACAATTCCTTTACGTGTTTCCTTCCTATTTTAAAGTCCATTGTTTTAGGCAAAAATGAAGGATTTAAAACTGTGTAAAGCCATTTCAACTGTTTTAAAACATACATCAACTTCTTCTTCTTTAAAATAGTCATAGAATCTAGTATCATAAACTTTACAATAAAAATTTTTTATTTTTGTTTCAGGTCAAAATGAAAGACGCCAGAGTGTACACAGCTGAGCAACTCAATAAACGAGACCACATTAACGCGGCATCCATTTGTAAAATAAATACCGATATTTTTATCGTGAAAAAATTTCGCCACCGCACCCATGAATGATATGCATTAAATTAAATAGTCATTGAAAAGAAATATTTCACATTACAAAACTCTTCGGCAATAATTGAACATTTATATATATAAATACTTTGGAAACCGAACAATAGTACTTTTCGTATCTAGGGCGCAAAATCCTATTTTGCGCCATCGTCGGAAACGTGATTCTTTTCGATTCCGATTATTTTCATCAATGCTTTTAAAATGTCAAAATGTAAATAAAGTCAAAAGTAAGTCAAAATGTCAAAAAATAAAATGTAAAATGTTAAAATGTAAAAGTTATATGCCTCTTTCACATTTTGCCCCTGCGCGTGTGCAAAGTCGTATTTTGCGCCTACTGTGACGAAAAAAAAAAACCCAACATTTTCGCAAGTGCAGTTATACCAATTACGTGGAAAAAAAATTCTGAAAAATTCTGAAATCGACGATAAATGACGACGTTACATGGTTACATCCATAGGCACGTTCGGCGCCGCCGTCTATTAAAAGCAGACGTTGTCCCCGCCTCGATGATGATTTACAAATTATCTATAAAAGCGTCATGTAAACGTCGCGATAAATAACGACAACAATAACAAGTGCATATAGAACGCTATTGGAAAAATGCAACTTATTCCTGCCGTCCCGAGGGTAACTCCGCTTCGGGAATTAATAATGACACTTCCTACGGATTATATTATGACTGCTTAAACGTCTATTTATAGTTGTGCGTTAAAATGTTTAAACGGTTGTCTAGGAGTCGGAGATTTATAAATAGTCGACGTATAGATATATGTATATATATATATATTTAAGTATCGGGAAAAGGCGATATGCATAACCGGTTACAGATCGATCATGCGCCCGGCAATCGCGAACCATCCAATTGCATCTGATGTAACGCAACAGCGGCTCCGGGAATAATTATACTCTTTTCAACGATTGTCCGTGAACTTTACGTGATTATTTTTTTTTAACGGATTCCGATTTTTATATATATATAAATATTAATTTCCTCGCGATTGACAAGAGAAATTTTGGAAAAACATCGTTCGTCGTTCGCGTGAACGCGTGAACTCCGATTGGTCGACTCGAGACGCTCGTCATTCGAATTATGTCGTATCGGATAAATGATTAAAAGCTTCCACGACATGTTCTTGTATTATATAATACAATTTCAAGTTCATCATGCCCGAGGGGGCCATCTTACGTTCCGCGGACTTTCACAATCGCTGATTCTCGTTTACGATTACAGTGGTGACATTTTTTAGCCGCTATCCGGACAAGCGTGTCGGTATATACGAAATCTCCGTTAAGGTGCGGAACCCTATAAGTTTGAAAGAGAAATAAAGGAAAAAGATTAAAAAAAAAAAAAAAAAAATCGTAAGTCTTACGAAAAAGAGAAAAAAATCTCGACGCTCCGGAAGGTCGTTCCTTGACCTTCTGTACGGAACGAAGAAAGGCAAAGTTCGTCGACATCGTATACCTCCGCATATAAGTATAGAAGGATCGGCTGCACGGAGGTGAGAAAAAAAAAACACGGCCTCAGACGAAAAAAGGATGAATCTTAGGGCCGAAGGAGAGACTGAGCGAATACGACCTTTTGATTAGAATTTAAATCATCCCGTGAGACGGTTGAAAAATAATCTCTGAAAGACCCATCAGATCGTGTTTTTTTTTAGATCTTTTATCATACGACGTTTCCAATACGATCTTAGTATGTATTTATTTATCAACTTTGACCATATTATTTTTTTTTCTTTTTTTTTACATTTTTGACAAAATCGTGTATATATATATATATATATATATATATATATATATATATATATGTGTAATTTTTTAATCTTACCACGACGTTCCTAACAAGACAGACGTGTGCAGGAAAAAAAAAGAAAAGCAGGCATTTTCACGAATCATTGAAGCGTTTTATCGAGGAAATAACGTTTCAGATTTCTTGCAAACGAACATTTTTTCCCCCGCTATTATTATAATCGCATTTGTCGTTAGCAATATGACTCGAGAAAAAGCGCGGGTAAATTGTTGGTAGAAATTCGAGTACAGTTAAGTGCATCCACTTTACGTTCGTTCTACATTTTCAGAAGATTGGGACTGATCTTATAATGAATCGTGAAATCCTTTGGTTGTTCATTTTATTAAATATATAGGGACTTTGTGAGATGTGTTTAAATTTCTAACGCATAAATGTCAGCAACATAAATTACAAGGATATTTTTTGCCATCAGCTTATACGAGTGCAACGAAAAGATTCGCTGTCGAGAAATCGTTTATATATAATATTTTATTACTTTTCCGTAGAATGACGGAAAACAACCAAGTTTGGACAGAATTTAAAATAAACAAAAATCGATAGAGGAATTAATAGTGAATAAAACATGAAACATTATTTAAGGGGAGGTTCTCATCTGGAGGCCCTAAAACAACTTCATTTTATCAATTTTTCTTTTTTATTAAAAAAAAAATAATAATTTATAATTTTCCAGAAGCTCAAAAATGTTTCACTCTCGAAATTGTGGATCTTGAATTTCTGTACATACATACATTTGTATGTTGAAATACAGTACGATACATACGCATATACTTTTTCAAGAATTTTATCTTTTAATCAAAAACTGTGAAAATCCACCCGAAGCAGCGCCATCCATAACGATTTTTTCCGATCACGTATTACGATTGGACATTTAGATCGTCGGTACGCACGAATCGCAACCGCATTTCCGTACGGATGCGTATATATATATATATATATATATATATATATATATACGAATTGAAACGTTTGCTGAATTGACGGTCATGCACGCGCGTTCCTATTGGCTGGCGTATATGTGCATACATACATATATATGAAGCGATAAAGTGCGCAAAATCGGCGCGAGTCACGCAAGAATTGGCATGTGCGGTAGTGGATCCGATTTATTTTATCATTTTTACCCCCCACCCACCCACGACTCCCTTAAAGAGGCTGCAAGATTCGTGCAGATCGGCGTTAATTGGATCCACGAATTATCGGCTGCAATCAAAAGCTTCGCGGACGTATATATGTATATATGCGGCAATCCCTATAGAGCGTGACCGCACCGCCGATCATCAATCAGCCCCAAGAATGCGATGAACTCGTCGCGAAGAAAAAATATCTCGCTCCCATCAACTGCCGATTTCCAATATATTAACGTCGCGTAGTCGCGTACTAAAAAACGAATTAAAAATTATTGGATAAAATGGTTGCTGAAATTTCACTACGATTTCGTCGGCGTATAAACCGATCGAAAACGTAATTTCCCTATATCAAAGTTTCAGCAAAATCTATTTAGAGTCGACTGATAAATCAGTGGAATAAATATCGTCGATGTCCGGTGTTATTGATAAAACCTATTTTTATATAACTACGGATGATCCTACAATCGTACATTTCGGATTAAAGTTAAATTCGAGAATACGGTGAGGGACTGACGCGTCTCTTGATTGTTTTCCGTTTAATAATATGTGCAATTCTTTTGTCACTTACGATATATTCCTTGAATGAAAAGCAGGGAATGTCACTTACCTAGAACAGAAAATAAAACATAATTATTATTTTGCTGTATTTACAGACACGGAAATATTTACTATAATATATTAATATATATCTTATTAATAATACAAGACAACAAAGAAAGTCATCAAATCCTTAGAAATCATTTTTGCGTCGTTACAGTAGGTTGTATATTTCAACACATGGAGTCATATACGTCCCAGACATGACTATGTGCCTATGTAAACATAACAATTTAAGATTTACGCGTGAGATGTTGTCACAACTCTTGATTTTTCAAATCATCTAAACGAAATCAGGACAGATGACGTCTGCCTGCTGCTGTCAAAACTCTCGTATACGAATGTGACCTACATTATTCGCATGGATCTATCCTACACTTTTATTGACAATAGTATTGTCAACAATATCAACTATCGATTTTGATCGATACATCGAAAGTTTTATCACATTTCCGATACAAGGGATTTTACGGTGCTGATTTTACGGAAGGGATCCGATACGGTGATGATGTTTCCAAGGCTCGACATTCCGCAACATTCCTTTCGAAAGAGATGCCTGCCGACTGAATCAGCGCTCCTACGATCCGCGTCATCTCCGCGAATCGTCGCGTCTTCGACCTTGAAAGAATGGCGTCGACTTAGGTCGGATATGGGCGACACTTTTGTCGTCCCCGGCCATTGTTCCTGCCGCGCCAAGTGCCGCGCAGTCTACTGCTAGTAGTAGGCTACCTCCTCTCTTTCTCTCCTTCCCCCCCCCCCCCCCTAAAGTTTGCGCCTTTTCCTCGAAAATTACAACCGAGATCTACCGCGCCTGCGCGAAAGGGCGTAGGACGATAATATCGCGCATAACGACAGCTGCCAAGTAATTAACCGAGAACCGACGTTTCTGTTGTGAATTCCTCCCTAGGTTTGTTCAGTTTCGTTGCAAAAAAAACGCAGTACTTTTTACTTGCACTTTATAAAACATGCTCCTTTGCAGTGCCTAATGTCCTTCCATGATCACTGGATGTCACATGGATGTTTATTCCTGGAATAAACGACAAAACTGTACGTTTCCAGTTTCATGGTCTCTAATTGGTCGATTCGCAATTCACGTCGTGGCAGAAGTAATCGATTTTAAAAACACCAAATTGTACATCGTCTTTAATCATTGCCGAATTTACGATCTCAGCGAATCAGACGAAACGCAAGGTGCGACTTTCAATCGGAATCAGCAAATCGGAAGGCGTGCCTCGACAAACGATGAAAGTATCCATTTTCTAAAACAGAGAATTCGGGCGCATGAATCACGCTTAATTTTGTATATCGTTCGTGCCGGCCGGATGACGAAAGCAGGGGTGAAGGAGCCGAGGGTCAGGATTCGACTGTGGAACAACAACGACTGAAGAAGATCCTTTGTGAACCGGTACGCACTGCTGCTGCATGACTCATCGACAAAACGAATATATACATATACAGGTATATACAGGATGCACCGTCTCGCCTTGACGAAATGAGAGTCTCGAGCAAGAGAAGAGTGGAGTAAATTTTGAAAGCATTTTCGAAGGAGTCGAATTTCATCGAGGATAATTAGTGTCAGAAAAATCATTATGCTTGAAAAGGGTATTCGACGGTCGAATCGTTTTTTACGCACGGAAGAGTCTTTTTAATTGACTGTAACGAAGTATATATGAAATCTCGTCGAGATAACGACAAAAAAAACACACAGAAAACACGGAAAATTTTACGACAATAGCTGTCAGCGTAAAATTAATACGCACGCGGTTCCGTGAATATTACTACAGCGCTTTAATAAATAAGGAATTTAGAGCGGCCATTCCTTGACTCTTATCCTAGAATGATTTCACAGTCTTAACGGCGGTGACGTCACCCACGCGTTTTTGTAAACCAGTTCTCAAGTGTATGCGCGAGAGTTCACGTCTGAGCGATTGGTTTTCTTGCGCGAAACTGTCATTTAACTACTTTATTTTGACACCTGATATTGTGCGCGAGGAATATAATTTCGCTGGCATTAATCAAACTCGCAAACTTGTCGCTCCCAACGAATGAAAATCAATCATCTCGGTCCGGTATCATTATTACATGCTTCGCTGGCAAAGCGAGTTCCGATTGTTTATACAGGCACGGGAAATGATTGTTTGAAGAAATTTGCGAAATAAAAACCGATCTTAAGATGGTTACTTCCAACGTTAACAGTAACATCCGCCACTCGTTGCATGATTGACTTACTGGATGCGCAAAGTGAGATCATCATGAGCCACTGGTATTATACGCCAAGATAAGAAAATTCTTAAAGATATTATACATGTACAGAACTTATCATCATTGTCTTGGATATTCCGAGGAGGATTATAGAATAGACCAGGGTCATACAGGCCGACTACAGAATAGGACAGGGACTATTCCAGTCCAGTCCAATGGTCATAAATCTTGCTGCGATGTTCAATATTATACGACCAGTATCAATTGCGATCATCGCAAGACGTTACCCCCTTTGGGCCGTTCCTCAATTACCCACGGGCGCATTATTAAGATACCTTATAAAGACGTCGAAAAGATTGGGCTCTTAAAAATTGCAAGAGAACCTCAACGATTTCCAGCAGTCTGATGGTCCGTGTTAACGACGACCGAAGACGTGGAGCCTTGTTTACATTGTTGTCTCGAATAATTACCTTGATTTTACTTTTACTCACTAAATCATGATAATGCGATGTTCCTTTTGGCAAGTGGATCTTGATTACAATATTGTCGACCAGAACAATATACTTTAATCATGATGCCATGTCCAATCGATATCAACTTTGTTCGTCTGAAGAATTCACCTTCAGGAAATGTTCATCAATTACCCGATGATATTGTTTGAGCACCTTACGGAGACGTCAACAATATGTCACTCTCTAAGAAACAGTGTGTCTGATCATCATCATCATTATTGTTTCGATTAATACGATTGGTTCTTGTTCTTGGTTTTCGCTTAGCACGACAAATTCCGCGACGTAACGTTGACTTTTGGTCTTGTTATGATGAGATCCAACGTTCAAGACCAACTTCAGACTTTCGTTATCGAAGCTCCACCAAAAGCCATTTTAAACAAACTCCATCGACTCGAAAAAAATGGAATCGTCTCGACCTTACGGGCACGGAGGTAAGTGAAGTGTAATCGAGCTCGGCACGTCGTCGCACCTGGTATCTCGCCCGTGTATATATATGGCGCTGCACTCGAAATAAGATTCGATTGCGTGGGCTGGGTACAGCGTGAGTCCTGTGTCAGAGTCATGAGACGACTCTCATTGGACAAGCGTGAAAAATATTCCAACGATGGCGCCAACGAGTCGACCAGTTCTCTATCGTTACCACCTCGTCTACCTTTGCCACTTTATTTCCATCTCTCTTTCTCTCGCCTGCTGTCGTCTCACTTCCGCTTTCTTCGTCTCCTGGCCAATCCTGGCGTCGCGAGAGACTGGACCCGTCGTCGAGCGCTCAGGCAAGTATGTGCATTTTTATGCGCTTATTTATGCCCACGCAGGCGCTAAGAGTAAGAGTAATCCACGATCAAGACGCAGGAATAACGGACGCGAATGGGCAGCGAGCGTACCCGCTTGTTGCGGGTTATTCCCCAAGAATTCTTTCTTCTCCTTTCGGTGGAATCCTTATAATGTGTCCCTACCCCGTATTCCTCGCGCATCGAGCTCAACGACGAGTGCCAGTGACGAACGAGCCGTCTCGCACTTTGTCACGGAGATGGAAATGGCTACTTCGAAATGTAGATTTCTTCGGAGATGGCAGAGATGACGGAGAGGAAGCCAGAGACAGCCAAGATTAAGGAGTATGATAATGCTCGGCTTTTGCGCCCGACGCGTGGACTATTAAAACATGAACAATTGCACTTGAAGCCGCAGGGAGTGTTTATACGGGCGCAGCTGCGCTTAAAAAAAAAAAAAAAAGAAACACTCCACGACCGTAGAATTGGCGCCTTAAAACGAGGCGTCGACTCTACTGGAAATGCAAATATTCGAACCGCACAATGCACCCTACTGAAAGTTACCTACCATTTTATCAATGCTCGTGTACGGTGTGCACACACCATCCATCACTTCCAGTAATAAATCAGAGTTACAACGACTTGACCATCCCCTTGAGGAAGAAGTTCTCGCCTGAGGCGTGGTAAATAGGCGCCAATTTTACATTACAAAATCAAACTACGGACGTAGTGGCGTAACGACGAATCGCAAATACACAACCTGCGTTCATCATGTAACTACTTGTCGATGCATGGAATCACGGAACTACCAGGAGGGTATTACGTTCTTTGATTCATGTTCATCTTCATTAGCACCGCTGTCTTGTTATTCCTGTCCTGTGTGGCTAAGAAGGTAAAAAAGGAACCATTACGCTTTATCTGGAAGAAGTCTAAGATGAAAAAGGGCAATAACCGGTATACCTACTTGCTGATGGCCAGTCGATGACTGAACGTATAAGATGTATCGTTTTCAGATATTTCATGGGGAAAAAAAAGAAAACTGGTTTGAGCTTATTTCCGTGACAAAAATGATAGCATTAACGTACCTAATTGAAAGTAGGACTATTTTAGCGTATCAGCGAAAGGAACGCAACTTTGTCAAGACCGACAATAGAAAGTTACCAGACCAATTTCATATTGTCTGTCAATCGTTACTCGAAATAACGATATTCTATATCAAGCGACATCCTTATCTAGTTGACGATTTATGAAATGGGCATCTGGAGTGGTTTATTGCCCGTGTCAATGTCATTGATTGCTTGTGAAATGTTAGATACCAAGCTAGACCAGTTATCACGTTTGGCGAATCTTGGATTCTAAATCATAGAACAGTTTTATTCCTTGCAAGATTGTTCTATTGGTATAATGATACCCTGGTCAAATTTCATACACCCGTCTATATTACGAGCACCATCAAGGGTTTTCTTGGTGTGGTGTAGTTTGACAAAGACGACAAGGAAGATCCGATCTGACAATCCTTATCCTTTCCTTTCCTACCCCATCCCATTCCACGCGCACTTTTTCGTTGATTTCATTATTACAATCAGTTATTTACGATAGATGTTCAGCAACATGACCAACCTTTGTCCTCGACTTATCCCTTCCGAACTCATATTCCTCTTTTTCTACATTAACATGTCTCTAACCTCATTCTTCCGCGACCTTCCTCTTCGACCTTACTATGTCCACTTTCTACTTTGTATTTTAATCCGTCGTATCAGATAATATCCGGTCTTTTCTTGCTTCATTCCTTCAATTGTGATTCAGGTTCTTGTCGCAATATTCACTCGGCTGGATTACTTTCTCTTTTATTATTGCATTCGCCAAAGCAGAGAACAAGATTTTCGGTTGGATCTGCGTGTAAGGGAATCTTTCACACGACACGCTTTACAGCCGGTGCTGCAGCCGCGGACATGCGATAACACCGCATGTACATTTGCGGTTGCGTATCCAGAAACTGATTTAAACGTAACGCCGAACTGACTTGAATCGCTAATCGTAAATTCAACCGCAGATTCTTTTCTGCATAAATAATTCCCGAGGTTATTCCAAGTTTCATCACCACCATTAGCGCCCCCTAATTCACGCCGTATTACGTTTACTTTTCCATAATTTATTCCACATTATCCTCTCTTTTGTAATCATTTAAACTTTCCATTTCGACCTTTCAGGCCTCGCTCATTACTCTTCCACAAATGTATTCCTATCACTCTTACTTCCTGCTTCTCCGAGTTCCTTACCAACGGACGCTAACGACCGGCTGCTGCCAAAGACGAAGAGACGAGCGTTTTCGCGGCTGCTTGCGCCTCGATTTTATGTTCCTATTTCAAAATCAAAGTTCGTCGAAGCCGTCACGGCTCGTCGAACACGGTCCGCGATCGAAATACGAACTGCACCGGCGAAGTTCGAGGGCAAACCGTTTAAGAAAATCGCCGTCCATCGTTCGCTCGTTCTCTTCCCACGCTTCGCGCCATACGAATCCAACTCTGTCTCGACGCGAATGGCGCGAAATATGTACTTTACGAATCGTTTGTACTGTACAAGCTTACACACTGTACTTCTCCTTTCTTTCGTCAGGTGCGACGATAAATACAAGAATGAAGAAACGAACGAAACCTATTTGCATCGCGAAATTCCCCCGACTTGCGGCCCTTCGAGGGTCACGAGCGAGCGAAGGAACTGTAAATCTAAAATTACCTTAACTGTCCCCCGCATATAACAAGTAATGCATGTCATGTATTATAATGTAATTACTAATTACGTAATATGAGTTATTGCCCTTAAAAATATATTGCAGTCTTCGAAGTATTATAATCGTTATCGCGGATTGGTCCTGGCCTTTTACACTTTCAGCGGCGATCTTTTCCCAAGTCTCGAAACGTATAATTGAAAATATTAAATCACATCGTCGCCCTTCGTCGTCTCCTCATCTTTTCCTGTTCAGTCGTGAAAGAATTCTAACGATTGACTACGTACGGAAGTAATTGAGTAATCCACGCAATTCAATGTTTCATTTCCGCAACAATCTTCCAGGAGCGATTCGCCTAAGCAATCTTGATTGACAGTTGTAAAACATCGTCCCCTATCTTTTATCGTATCTACTTTTAAACGTTAGACTGTCCGGGACATTTCCAGATCAATAGATTGACTCCCAAATTGGTGGAAACTGTTTCATCCTAATCTGTCGTAGAGGAGACCTAGAGGTTATGTTGAAGACTAATGGGGGGTCTTGAGCGCTAAATTACTTAAATATCGAAACGACAAATGATGATTCCAAAAAAGATAAAACGTCCAATCACGTATTGGACATTTGCAAGTTCCTTAGACAGGAATCTACAGGAAAAAGTTCTTAATGCGTTTCAGACGTCGTTTCGATGCATTCTTTGAATGGGCGTACAAAATGCATGTTGCCATTTTTCACCCACAGTATTCTTAGAACACAATACCTTAATAAACGCAAATATCCAATGCGTGCCTTTTTATTTCGCTTCGATCCCCATTGAAAGGCGCTTACATAAGCCTTTCCGAGGACTGACCCATCAACCTTGAAAGCAGACCCCGACGATTGTGCACGTAATGAGACTTTGCAACGCGCTGTTTTCTTACGCCGGTTCATCGCGATTTCCGTACCGGGCAAAAGGGGGCGTACTTTTCGTAGGTTACGCTACTGAGGTGGGTGGCTAGGGACGAGGGGGTTGCCAGATGAGCGAACCATCCTTTGCGCGGGCGAAAGGCGACGACAAGCGTCTTCGCTCTTATATGGACTCGAGAACCTGCTTGCAGCCAGCCCCGTCTCAATGAGGTATTTATTTACGACTATGTTTCGTGTACGTGAGTACTTTTGCGCGCTGGTATCCGTGTCCGTGCAACGCTCGTTTATTGGACGCGTTTCCCTCTATTCGCGATAAGAACCAGGCATTTTTCGAACGTTGATCAGAACGCTAATTCCAGCGACGCTATTGACGTAGTGTCCGGCGTGCGATTTTATCGAACAGATTTCATGATTGTTTCGTTAATGAACAGTCCGCTTCGCAGAAAAAATTTGACTTGATTAGAACGACAAAAAATTTATTGCTCCAACCGACGGTATCGATGCTCTGAGCGCTAGACGACTAATTGGTTGGAGTGACTACATTTTCACATAGTTGATTTCGGTTGATTTCGAATAACTCGGTCAACAATGAAACTGAGCTTGCGCCATTCGGATTACCGACGCTAGAAGGTACATCGGATAATAAAACCTGCTACTCGCCTTCCCAACCATTAAACTTTAGGATTAGGGATCAATCGTATCTCCAACCTTTCAGTGGCAAAGGCATAAACGATGACTCAGTAGCCATTAATCCGACGCGTGCGCGCGAGTGTGTGCCTTCCACATTCGCTTATGATTGCTCAGGACGACAGATTCATCGGTTAGTCCGCCTAATTATTAACGGTAGATTATGTGCGCAGTTTATGGCATTTAATTCACCAACCGTGTAAATAATTGTATCAACGAATACCCATCCAATAAAAAATTACCTAGCCCGACCAGGTTCCGTCTTGTAGCAGGGCTCGTCCATTTAATATTGCTACAAATAAACGAGTTTTGAACTGACGCAATCCACCATTTTGTTGATTAATTTTCATTAATCGAGTAATGGGAAAATTCCACCATCGATGATTCCCTACGCTCCAGTTGAACGAATCGTTTTAATATATTAGTTTGCGCCAATAAGTTATTCCTCCACAAAGTAATTGCCGTAAGGAGGTTAATAAAGTAATTACGAGTTAACAAATTGATTCGAGGAAACGCGAGAATGTCGATTCCAACAGTTTGATTAAATGATTTAATCGAAAGTTGCATCAGAAAGTAACTCGGGCAGCTAGATTTATTCGATGACCAACTCAACTAGTTTTCGCTACCGCAATTTTAATATATTCGAGTTTCGAATAATCTAGATTCAGTCGCCGAACGAATCTCTGGTATCGGCATTATCACCTGGCCGATACAGCGCCGGATTATTATTAAGCGTAGGTAGAGAGTAACGGTTAATGCCACACGTTCAAGCTGTGCGTGAATCACGATGCACGGTAAAATCGCTCGCGAGTACAAATGTAGTGCGTATGTTCACTATAGTCGTCGTTAATCGGATCAGCGAGTGGGGGGTGTTCGACCGTCGCGCGCTTAACAATCGATTAGTCGAAAGAGGAAATGGAATACGATTCCAGTGACGATCGAGTCTTTTATCGTTATTATTGTTGTAACGTCGGCGAAAATCACATCACACGACGATGTAAATATCCAGATGGAATTCTGTCGAGATGGATGCACTGTGTCGCTTTGGGAGCCGGCGCAAAAAGCAACGGTGTACGGACGAGAGGATTCTTTAATTCGACACTGACCACAACCTTGAAGGAGGCGGTTCTCGAACGTCGAAATCACGAAATCAATTCCGTCCGCGTCCCGCTACCGAGCGAACCAACTGGCGATCCTATTTCTTTTGCCCCCGGCCTTGAAACTGGTTCCGTCCGCGGTTCATCTAGTTTTTTGGGTAGCCGAAAGCCGGCGGTCGGTATCCGATTTGCCACTGCGGCACCGGATCATTGTTTTGACCGTTCGGGCCACCGTTGCGATTATGTCGTTTATTACAAAATTGCATTTCAACTCGCACCGCAAAGGTGATGTAATGGAGAACGATGATCGATGAAGCGGTAAAAAAGTAATTGAAGCAGAAAGAAAAGATTGCGCGAAATTTGAAGGCTGGTAATTGTTTCGCCGCATTGAAAGCGATTCGCAAAAAAGTATGTGATATTGACCTTCCGTTACGGTACCTCGCGCTGAAGGAGCTCGGCGCAATCTTTTGCTTCATTTCAACTTCAATTTGAATAAGAGATTCCAATTAGAGTTATTTTATTATTTCGGACATGAATCGATGTTTCACATGACCGCCGACATTTTTCTCGTTTTCAACATTCCATTCCTTCTTCTTGGGATGGTCCGCGGATACAATAAAATACGCGCGTACACCTTATACACTGTGTCAATATTTGTTCGGCGGTCAGTGGCAATAGTAGGCGCGAGTTTATCTCCGGCACATTCCGCAAGTCGACTAGCGCTACCAACGTCTTCTCGTTCCACGACTCCGCGAGTCAATGAATCGGAATGTTCGCCAACTAGTCGCTCGCGAGAACCTATGCCACGGCATTGGAAGCTGGACGAGCCGCAGTCAGTGACACCGACACGGCATGCGTTCTTTGACGCTTGGATAGCTTGATTTATGAACCGACGGCAAAAAATCAGCTGAATGCTTTTAGCGCGTGAACTAAGTTTACTAAAAGTTTTTATCGCCGGCGATTTTTGCGCTGCAAAACTGTCCGTTTCTCCCTATAGGCTTTAAGCAATTCGAGCTGAATTCTATTACCGATGTTTGGAAAATGGATTTTGAGAAAACAATTCGCTCAATGATACGTTTCAGTCGCATCGCGCTCGTATATTAATACTTTCACTTATCGGTTATTGCCAACTGGGTGAGTAGACAACCCGGTATTGTCTAAGAAGTAAAAGGTCACGGAATGCGAACACTGCGCAGACATTGTTCAGGAGATATTTCCCTATATATAAACCGTGGAGTTGTGTCATTTCGTCCTGGTGCAGGTTTTGCCGTATACGAGTTAGTGCGACCATCGGCGTTATGCCTTATTATATGTAACTTTCTACGTGCATAATCATAATGTAATGCGCAGGTCGATGAACGTTGTTCTGTGCGTCAGGTTCGTCAGCCTCCTTCACGGAAAACAAATTAAGAAAACCCTCGCTGAACTCGTTCTAATGGGATACAGGTCATTTTTTAAGCTTGGAAGCATCCAGCAGACGGACAAAAGGTCGTTAGCATTCGGTCGTTATCTCTCGCATAGCCAAGCAGAAGATGCGCAACAGTATTGGAGAATGCTGGACCCGACTGAGGCAGAGTGACATGGACAAAAAAATCTATCTCCCGGGAAACGCGCAACGTCGACACATCGACTACACCACCTAGTAAAAGTTGCATTACTGCGGTCGTTAATTTTTCCATAACGCCGCCGTGTATGGGAATGCGAGTCCGAGAAAAACGAACTTCTCGTTGAAGTGGTTCATGCGCGGGTAACGTCTCTCCGTGACCTACGCCACGGCGCAATTTTACGAGCCGCAGAGCACTCGGGGAACGGTTCTTGTCAACAACTTGTCACGCCGCTGACGATACCCCATACTTATTCCCCTCACTCGCCCCACCGTTTACCTGGTCGACTAACTTCGTACCCTTAACCCCTGAAAACAAATTTCATAAAGCCTCGATCGCTATTAAGTCTGGATCTCCCTCGGCGTAACGTAGGAACGAACGCACGTATGAACGTCTCGACTAATTGATAAAGACGTGAGATCGGTACTTCCTACAAAATTATATAATGAATGACGGCAGTGGTAATCAAGTTTGACGAGCGAACCGTGGATTTCGAGTAATGGTGCCAATTTCAAACAAATTCATAAAGAAATCTCCTAGCTCTTTAGCACATGTTGCCAGTGAACCTACTGTAATTTCGAACGAACCCTATGCGCTCCTCCCCTAAAAATTACGTAATATCGGTAATTTGTCAACTGGCGACAAGAAAGTACTATCGACTTATTAATATGAGCATCCTATGTCAGATATATGTATGGATCACACGTGCGGCTGTGTTTCATGCTAGCCCAAGTCGGATAAAAGTCCAGCACGTCCGATCGATTTGCATAAATCTTCAACGATCGTTCCTTCCGTCTTCCTTGGCGAATATGTAAATACGAAAAAATGCAGAATCTGCAAGCCCAACCACTTAAAAGCGCCTGCTTTTTTGTTTCTCGTCCATGATGAACCTTGGATGCGATTCGTCGATGTACCGAGCGGCAACATTATGCAAGGTACAACATAGTGTCGCTTCGCGAGAGAAATTTCCCTATTCTTTCCGGTTAGACCAGTAAGGTGGATATAAAGGTTACTGATACATCTACGAAGGTCATCGCGGATGACAGTGGCTGCTGATAGGGCGCACGGGCTACCAAAGACTTTCACCATTTGAAATATGTTCGTGCGCCGAGAAAGGTCCTAATGACCGAGTCCATTCACGCCTGAACAATATCTCTATTACATCACGGAAAAATGGCCGAGCTTCGACAAAAATATTGTTAACATCCAGATGTTATGTGCGACTGAAGCACATGCCGAGTTTATGCGCGCTTGGTGATCAATGATTGCAATCTGCATTGTGCGTAGCGATACACGGTTCATTGACAAATGACGATGAAGTCATTCGCATGAAAGTCGAAACCTGTTTTATGTTCCTGCGTATAAAATTCCGCAAACGCAATCCTTTCATCGACGCTCGGTACGAGATACGCTTCTTTGTCAGCTCGTATTAACCTACCAATGTCAAACTGCACGTACATATATGCGCGCCATTACAGAATGTAGGTCGAAGGGACGAGTCGGGACTAACAGCCCAATGGAGCTTAAATAACTTTCATCCTCTGGTAAGTCGGGTATTCATTATTCATGCGTTTCGATTCATCTTAACACTAATCCGATGGTAAACGGATAAAAATCATTCTGCAAGAATGAAAAATCATCTTTAAAACCACTTTTTAAATTTGACAAGCCGCCAACAATTATTCGTGCCATTTCAAACGATCTCATTTGGTAGAAGAACATCAAACAACAGGCTTGTATCACAAAGCAAAAACCTACTTCACTCTCTATCCGACCTTACTCTTACCGGGGAAAGAAAAACCTTCGATCTTTTATCTTGGAGAAAGAGAAAGACGTTGTGTCGCTAAAGTCATGAGTCGCTCAGAGGAACAATAGCAACCCATTAAACTTTCACCGTCTGGCCCGTCGAAATAAAACCGCCGCTAGGGCCCGCAAAACTTCTCCCGCAAAGTAGATTCGCGGTTCAACGAGTACCGCAAAGGCTTCTACTTGCCTCTTGGGTGACGATCCCGGGGGATGCCTTACTGGTGGTACGAAAGTAACGAAGCAAGTGGGCGATTCAGCAGCTGCGATACGCGATACCTTTACCACCACGAGGCCACTGTCGGAATAAGGTAGACCAGCCGGAACCGTAGAATATGAAGCGAATATCGGTAACGAGAGACGACGATTGCGCTATCGTCCCCGGCCCATTGGGAGAGTATAGATTTGACTCCGGACGTAAAAAAGGTCGCGTCCGGGTGATTCAGGGCATCCGGGTATACTGCGATACCCCGATGATACGCGACACCGTTGCCGAAAGGTGAAAACGACCTTGCCTGTCATGCCCGAAAGACCACGGAAAGAATTTGAAAACGTCAGCATCGCAGCTTTTGGATAACGGCTAAAGAGATTAATGACGCAGAGAGAAATCTGGCGGATTTTGCATTCACAGGGGTGATAAACATTGGCTTCGCATCACGGCGGAATCAGTATGCATTTTCGAAAGTCGGCCGTTTTATAAAGAATACACATCCGGCGAGTTGATGTAAACACCGATAGAACTGTACCGCGGTCCATTCTTCGCGCAGTGGTCGACCTGTCTGTCTTCCTCGTAAATCGCGATCGTCTAGATCGTAGTATCGGAACTTGTCTACGTCACACCATCGGTACGTCACGTTAAACTGCCGTGCAATCGCATGGAACTAAGCGCTGCCAACGTAATGGGCGGTTACGCAATTAAAGCGTGTCAATGAATTCATTGTTATCCGCAGTGCGCACGTCCACCTCGTAAATACATCGGGAGATCCGCGTGCGAGTGCGCGCCCGTCTTTCCCGATGGCCTTGAACAACATCCATTGCCAATTAGCGCACGGCAATACATCAACCTTATCTCGAGGCAGATACATACGTTATTACGCATTTGTTCATTCCGCTAAAAAATACAATTCTTCCGCAGAAAAGTGGGATTTAGCATCATTCTTTGGCAATGGTTCGGCACCGAGCCCTGTAAAACTTGTGGCTCCGACTCCCCATAAGACTCGTACGCGCAAAGCATGGCCGTAACTTACGTATAGCATACCAGGATACGCTACGCGTGTAGATGTATCTCGACGGGTATATACGCGCACGCGTCGTAAACCGCGCGTAAAGGCGTGTTCGGGTAAGAGGACGAACATCGATGCGCCATACACCCGCAGTTACGCATTCGCCCATATAAGGGCTTTCGAATACACGCGTTATACGTACACATTGTGTACGCGTATTCCCGTCTTGTGCGCGCATAACGATACGACTTGGGACTTGCAGTCCGGCTAAAGGCCGCCACCGACGCGTACATACATGCGTACACGCATTTAGAGAACCCACGTACGTACGCGCACATATGACTGCACGTATTCCTGCTCGCCTATATAGGAGAGAAAAAGCCCGCATATATAAAATCCCAAAGGAATGAGCTGTTACTTATGTTCTCAGAATTTCAATCCGCGAACCGGAATCGGGCTTTCGCGACGCGGAGGACTCGCAACTAACTTTAAAAACGTCCAAGATACCTATCGCGCCTTGTACGAGCAATGCCGTGGTAATAGTTACGGGAGACTTGGTTTTTTTTTTGTTGCAAATTACGCCGTAATCGTAAAGTAACGATTAATTGGCGCATAATATCCGCGTGGTACAAGTTGCTCGTAAAGTTCGAATGTGTTAGGGGTCGTCCCCGCGATGAGGAGTGGACTGAGACTTTGTTGCGGAGTGACAATAAAGTTGAAGACTTGCTAATAAGAAAAAGTTGAAGATTGCTAAAAGAAAACTTTCTCATCCGTTGGACTCGGCCTGAACGCCAAACTGGTTCGACTAAACGTCGTCTTCTGTTACGAGAGCGTAAAGCTTTCCAGGAAGCTGACTCGGGGTGATCTGCACCGACATTATTATATTATTAATTTTTGCGCAAGCAAGAATAAATGCTCGGTAGCATAACCGATGAGCGACTTTTATTTGAATATTTCCCACCGAGAAAATCGTCTCGACTGATGGTCGCTTGGATCTTTCAGCTCGAGTTTTCCTCTCGGAGGACGGGCGTGGTGTAAAAAGTTCGTAATACCTTCCGAGTAAGAATCTTTCAAAAACACATCGAGGAGTTCATTTTATGCGTTCGCATACATACCGTGTTTCAAATTGCGCGCCAAGAGATACGCGGCGTATCGATTTACCGGGGGACTTCGAATACAAAACCCCGCAAGACTCATCGCCCCGAAGGTAGTTCCACGTTCCGCCTATTATACCACGGCACTAAACCATCAACAGGTTCTCCGAAGGCCTCCGATGAGTACTAGGCAATTTTTCGAGTGTGCGTACGTGCCTGTATATATACGCATATAAATACGCGGGTAATCGAAAGCCTTTCAACGAAAGCGACCTGGCACGAGGTGAGAGAACACCAAGGAGCCACCAACGTCAGCTTAATATTTACATAACTCACCGCCGGTACACAGAAATACGTGTCGCGAAATGGTTGATCGCTGTTTACCAAAATTACTGCCAGCACGTATTCGTGTTTACACTGCCTTATTTGTGATGCAATCCCAGTATTTGCTAATTTCATCACGGTCCGTTCCAACGTCACCTCAAATAGAGGTTTGATAACGCAGTAGCTGGGCTCCGGGTGGCTTCGACCAGATAATCGACATTTCCCCGAAGACCTGTTTTCTCTGTTGTAAATGTAAAAAAAAAAAAAAATATCCGCGCGAGAGTTTAGGTCCAGGTGTAAGCGTTTCCTCGGCTCACGGTCGTCCGGTCGGCGCTCAACAGCAGCTGCAAGGACAGAGCGGACTTTACGTTCCGCTCTTCGCTCAGGCTGCCAAAAAGAGAGTAAAATGAAGGAAGGTACGACAAGCCGAAGAGTCATCCAACTAAGAAGAATAGCGAAAAACGAAGAATATTAAAAGGAAACTCGACGTATAGTGGGCGTACCCGCGCCGTCGTCGCGTCTGCACTCGTGGGCCCGATAAATCAGATTTTCGCTACGCCCGTTTCCTGCTTTAATGCTTTGGGAATCCAATTAACATGTCGCAAATTGTTTGCAATTGATAATCACTCCTAGCACCGAGTCGACCGTGAATCCCTGTCGTCATCTCTGATAATTAATAGACTAATTAACGACTGACAACTAGAATTCCAAGGCTCATTAAATCGTCGTTAATTCCCCGTTCCATCTCGAACATTCCGAAAACCAGATAAACACTCCCGGACGTATCGTCGACATTTCTTTGACGATCCCAATGGGTACCCAAACTCGGCCGACGGGCGACGAAATTAATTTCCGAGCTTATCTCGTGCCTCAAGGTCTTTCTCTCTCACGTGTCTAGTTCGATACGAACGAGCAAGAATAAATCGAGTTGTGACGTCTGCTGCGTGGGTGCGATTAATGCCTCGTGATCGCAATAAATGTGGAGGTGATTTGAAAAAACGTACTTCGCGCCAAGTGCTATTCACGTAAGGAGAAAAGTTTGTTTATTTTTTATTTTTTATTTTTTTTGCCACGACAAGCCGAAGAACGATAGTATAAACTGCGTGTTGTAATTGATCAAGCACTTTATCGTATTTTTTTATCGCGACGAACGCCAATCAAACGCGTCAATAAATTTCGGACGTTTCAGCCACGAACGAACGTTTATCCGTTAAATAAGCCAGACGCTTCGACACCAGTCCAATGCCAGAAATATTTGTCCCGTCGCGCTGTTTTACGATGCGTCCGCTATCTCGAAATTTTTCATCGATATTGCATTATCCGCCTATGATTCATACACTGGCCTTATCGGCAAATTCCCTCGTAATATTACGTACGACCGCATTTTTACTCATTCCTGTGATATTACTTAGTCGGTGGCGATATCGCGCGTATGCTCCCATTACAATTATATAATAAAAGTCATTCAATCATTGTAGATAGTTAAATAAACATCAAAATGGGGAATCCAATATGCTGGACAAATGTTTTTTCCGCTGTTTCGTCAACGTTCTTTCTTCGTGCTCACTCTTTTATTCCCATTCCAATAGAATTAACACATCTGTACAGTTGTAAAGAGTTATTTATGACAAATAGTAGCTTAATAAATAAGGTATCGACGTAAGGAAACAGATAAGGAAATCGGCCAAAATATTGGATAATCTTGAAACGGACTTTTTCCCGGAGGGCAAAAGAGATAAATCCCGGCATACTCGTTCGGCATGCGCACTCGTTTGTTTATGTCTACTCCCTAATGGCGGGCGATATAGATTGTAATCCATCTGGCCGATATTGCCATTCCGAATGTCAATTCCCCGGTATCCAATATGCACTCGGCTCGGAACAACGCGGGAGTAAATGCCGCCTCGTCGCAGTTTCCAAGGGAGAAAGTAACGTGAGCGAAGCGTTTGTCTGCTTATAGTCTTTTCTGCCTCGGAACAAGTTTTATTTTATTGTCCTTTGAACATTTCGTGGAAGTTGGATGGCAATATAAAAAGATACTAAATCGATAAATTGCCTTACATGCGGAGGATATATCGTTTGGCTAATCGCCTTTGTTGTCACGAAATTGTACAATGATACTCGATTATCGTTCCATTCTACTGATTTATTAAAGCTTTCCCGTAAAGTTGTTTTCTTTTTTTATCGTTATCCATTAGTTTTTGTTCACCCATGAATGTTAAAGTAAACTATAGCTCACTCGAGTATTAGCATGGACTTGGTGAATCCCCAGTTAGGACTGGACATCCCCTGAACGCCCGATGGTACATTGGACTTACTTGTCCTATTTGGGTCAAGCTGGACCGGCAGTTATTGAAATAACAAATTGTCAGGGCTCTTCTGATAATCCTGTGTTCTTGACCAAACAATCAGAGTACCATACCACATGCTTACTCCGACAGTCCCAAATCAGGACACGCTGACAAAAATAAAGTAACGGTTAGGACTTGATCCATGACCCGATAAGACACGGAATATATTGTCCCAAATATTGTAATGTTCCAGTTTTATTTCTATCGTTAAAAATACAATGGACGTCAATGCTCTCAAAAACTCCTTCGCAAATTCCAGTCGAAAAATAGCAACGCGTGAATTACTCCCAGTGACCCATTAATGTGACAAAAGATTGTCGATGCCTGGTTGGACTATTGTGTAGTATGTGCACTGAATTTTACGAACGTTTGTAGTATACGAATGCCTCGGGTTGAAATGACTTTCAAGTCGCCCAGTATCTTATTGTCGAAAATGACACGTAAATGGCAAACACGACTTCATACTTAACACCCTATAAATGAAGTCTGGCCAGGCGGGGCGCGCCGTTATATGACAATGTTAAATGAGCCCACGGCCAGGCGCCTTTTAGGCACCGAGAAAAGCGTTTACCGTTATCGCGGTGTGAAAAAAAATACATCAGAATGCGATATTGAGGCATTTCTTTACGACTCGTACGAGTTCTCGAAATCCGGACGTAATGAAGAATTATCGTGCTCGTAAACCGGAGATTCGACTGTCTTAATTAAACTATTCCTATTACTAAAGTAATAAATAGGTTTCAAAACTATTTTTATGGATAGCAGTGCGACATCCAACAATTAGACGTGTAATAGCTTACGTAACAATTTGTCATTTTATGATTCCAAAATTCGGTACTGGGACTTGCGAAGAATTGCTTTACTGCATTTTTCAAAGACCCACAAAATTAACGCTCTTTCTTTCAGGTTAACAACAAAAGAATTTCAGACGCAAAAACCACTCATCCAAACAATTTTCGATAAAACATGCGAAACAATAACGATAAAAAGTGTGTTTACAAGCTCACGCAACAATAGCAAACCGCCGAATCACTTTTTGCCTCTCGTCTTTTGTCCGTGAAATTTTGCCAGCCGCAAGTACGAAACCGCAGAGTAATTACTTTCGAAATCGACCGAGAGAAACACGCGCACCCGTTAATGCGCCCAAGTACGTGTATGTGCGCACCCGGCAAGGTCGTCTCCACTCATCGAGTGGAAGCATCCGCAGAGGAAAAAAGCACCGACGATCTCGTATTCCATTTTCGAAATTTCTCGAAAGGCTGCGATAGAAACGCAGATAAGCCCACAAGTGCGTTATGACGTTATCTCTATGAGGCGCGTGCCGCACATTGCGACGAATTAAAAGGCGCGGAGAGCCGATCCTCGCATAAACAACAGAAATTATAGTAATCGTAAACAACAGCGTGTGTGCCATTTGTATAATTGCGCAATAACGCGCGAAACGTATCGTATTCCAATATGCACCACCTCTTCTTTCCTCGACGAGCCATATTCAAATTCTACCGCGGAGAAAGAAAGTTTCGATCCTCTTGATTCGGCGTTCCGGTTTCGGCGATAATAAATGTCGATAACGTGATTACCTTACGGAGATTCCACGCGGATTCTGGACTCGGAAGGTTTCTTTCTTCGTCCATTGCTTTGATCATTCGTAAAGCGCGACAATAATAACTGTACCAATCTAGGTCGTATCCGAACTAGAATCTTAGCGACGATATAGCGAGGAAGAGTTTATTTAACGACAATAACCCTACAGTTGTAGGTATTTTTTCCCCTTCGTATCAATCTGCAACTCAATAGGACAATTTACCATAACGTAAAGAGACTGCTCTTTTGTTTAATCATGCATGATATGAATCTTATTCATGGACATGGCCCGAAGAATCTAATGGTTTACTGATAAAACATTGGCATTTGCTAAAGTAGATTTCATTGCTTTTGCCGCCTGTAGGCAGACAATCACCGAGGTCCACCATGAAATATGGACCAAGGTGTGACAAGATCAGATGCTGCATATCTGCCTGCTGTATCGCAGCCTTCGTGCATTTCGACGCTGTGACCTCGAGACCTACAGACACATTGTGGTTTCTTCAACAATCACACCTCGAGCTCTGAAGTCACAACTCTAAATGAACCCCATGACAGTCTTAGAACATCCATACGTTCTTTATGCTGTGACCTCATCATCAACAACTTCATGCCGTGCTAATTGTAAACGCTCTGGAACTTTCGTCTAAACTTCGGTCTTTGGATGAGATCGTAACTAAGAAATCTCAGTTTCATAACACAACTTACTTTCGAGGATCGTCGCCTCTAGCTCGCGATAGACGTGCCATCGGCAATCTTTCGTATATTTAATTTATCAATGGGCGTGCATCTGACAATGGGTTACAACGATTTACAATGGGTTCGAGTGAAGCAGCTTGACGATGATAATGTATCCGCCGAATAGAGACACACGACGGACCAACGATCCTGGAAACGCAGACGGACGTGTGTCCAGCGGGCGACCTCGACGTGGGAACGAGTCCTACGGGTCGATAGAATCGGAAGGGTTCACGATGATCGACCGTTAAGTTCATCGGCTATCCGGTCATAACAGAAACGCAGCCGCAGGTTCCGTTCCCGACCAATTACTAATTACTAATTAGGATAATAACGGCGCGCCAGTGTGTGCCGTTGCGGGACGATATCGCACCAGGTCGCTTTGCGCATGGTTGCTCATCTTCAAATCGCTAGACAATGGGGAATGGGTCGCGGTACTTCCTTTCCTGTACTGATGGTATTGAAAACTGGTAAAAACGATGTTCGGAATCTACATTGTACATGTTTATGTTCATGTGCAATCCATAGGGTATCACCTGACTCTTATCGAAAAGATAGATCATGTCCCTAATCGGAGGAAGATGAAGTCCACAACACTCAATTAGGATCCAGCGAATTTCAATTACCGTCTGTTCAGACAATGTTAATGTACATCAATGACAGACCTGGATAGTCTTCGAGTTTCGAGGTTTTCAATTTTAGAGGAAGGTGTATAATCACGTTCATTGACTAAATATTCTTACTGTTGGGATGGCCACTAAGAAACACTATTTTATTGCGCCTTAACAACGCAAACAGACATAATTAAAAATGGCAAATAACCGAACCTTGCGATTTCTGTAATTAACTCGGACTACAGAATTCTAATTAGGCGATGCAGTAATAGATTTTAGTTCGTTCCGGCAGAATTTTATCGGGTTCAATGAACCGCAATGCTCACAGTTTGTATGTAATCTTAAACTTGATCTAGTTCTTTTTTAATTTGAAATTAGCTGCAGCAATAGGACTCGATCCCATTGGGGCCAAATATCGGAAGATCACTTTAATTAAATTGAATTTAGCTCAACTTGTAAGAACCATTTCCCGATTTTCGTTTCCCTTTGCAATTTAATCTGGCACAGATCAGATTGGGGACTGTCCGCAGAAAAATCTTAAATTATTAAACTTTATGCATCCCTAAACAAATTCATCTTAGTCTTACGCAACCGACCCTGATATTCGTTAGTTAAGATCACGAATAATCGAAGGTTAGGACCGCAGGTACCGTTGCGACACCACCATCAAAATCAATACATTGAAATTCATCGGAGCAGCTTTAGACCAAGCCCATTTAAAAATAGAAACACAGTCACGTGGAATCGAATCTCGTATTGATACATTTGAATATCAATCGAAGCACACAAAATAAAAATGCATGAGATTCACCAACGTGACGAGACATTACCATTTGAATCTCCTGGCAGTAACGTTTCATAAGCCGCTCGCAAAGGAACCGTTTTAAAATCGACCAAATGAACACGTCACTTGGCCAACAATTAAGAGCCCTTTACAGCTCGAAAACTGACGCTTAATTTAAGTAATTCCCGTACGTTGGAACTGAAGTTTTTCTAAAAGCCTCTGTAGATCCCGGGCCGATAGGGCCTTGGTTCCGTCCCATTTGTCACCCGAAATGCCATCAATCCCATAATTTACGAACGCACTTTCGCCCGGAGCCCGTTAAGAAGAAAGCCCTTTACAGCTACCTACTGTTTGCGGTCGGAAGGCGGCGACTGCCGCTGAACGAAATTATCGAAGCGCACATCAACCACCCTGCTCGAAGGACCTCGACAAAGAGGATAAACGGATTTCGCGTTCGTCAGCCAGCAATTTACGAAAGTCAATTGGAAAAATCTCCTCGGCCGTATGCAAAGTAAAAAAATGCTTAAGAATCCACGGCGAGGTGTCTCTTATCGAGACCTGGATAGCAATTAAACATTTCAATCTTTCGCGGGATGGCCGTAAAAAGCGGCCGAAGGCTGCGGACAAATCGAGGACGGAGACACGGACGATTACCGCGGGGCATAAATATTGAGAAGAAATGAGAAAAAAGCGAAGGACACTGAAAACAAAGAGCAGCGACACTTCTTCCTTATGCAAGGCTCCCGCGGTAAGTAAATTGCTTCTTGCACTTTCGCGATATAGCTTCGGTGAAATCGACTTTTGATTGATCGAAACCGTGAATTTCTACGGGCGTTCAAGAGGTGCTGATTGACAATCAATGCTCGACTTGCGAAAATATTGCCGAATGCAGTTTGTACAAGGTGTAAAAGGTAGGTCAGTGCGTGTCTGGAAATCACCTGCATCTGCATTGCCACATAAAAGAGTGCAAACACAATCGTCGAATGGTCAAGGACTTGACATCGTTGGGTCTGGATTTTTCTTTTTATAAACTTGAAGTTGGCGAAGTGATTGACGAAGATTGTTCGAAGACCATTACTACGAAAAAAAATATGTTCATGTCCTTTATCTAGTTCATACTATTGGGATATTTGCTTTCTGTTATTGGCACGTTATAATATTGCAAAGTACCAAAAATGCCATCCTTCTTCTTGCACCAGAGAAAATCCTCGACATAGAGATCCAAAATTATTTTTTCTTTTGTTTTAAAGTCTATTTACCGCTTTGTTTGTAAACGATAGTTGTTTCAAAAAAAAAAAGCTTAACCAAGTGATGTACCGATTATCGTTTCAAATGTCAAGAAATAAGACAAAACGACCGAACAAAGTAAAACGATTGAGAAACACGGGTGATAAATCACGAGAAAATAAATATTGTGAGATGCACCCAAGGACCGTTGATAAACGAATTATACGGCTGGAACGAACCGGCCAGAATTCTACGTTCGAAACAGTGATAAAATCCAAACTGAGAAGAAAAATTTTAGGAGGAGGAAAACCCCATTATTATCGTCGATTTTACGCAAAGGAGAAACAAAGATTCCGTGATTAATGGATACGACACCTGTGGCGTACGAAACGCAAGTCTTAAGAAAAACAACTTCAATCAAATCTTCCAGATGGCGTTCGTTTATATTTCATGAAAAATTATTAAACACAACTGGAAATATATAACTTTTCCAACAAAAAAAAAAAATGAAAGAAAAAATAATGTTAGAAAATACTAAATTTTAAGAAAAAAAAAACAAAAAAATAAAATGAATTTAAAGGACTTTTTTGTTATGAAAGGAACGAGAGTAAAATCCTCTCGAGACGGCAATTGTCGTCAAGGACTTTGCTGATTTTTCGATCGCTATTGTCGAGCATGACCGCGTTTCTCTGATGCAACAGGCCCGTGACCGATCTCGCTTATATAAAATATATCGAATCATGTTTATCGCTCTTATCACGTACATTTGACAGCTGCTCGGCTTCTAATAACCGACTACGTCACATATTAATCATCGCGAGTGCAATTTGCACTTTGACGAGACAATAATATAGACTGGTTCTCCTTCCGATAAAAAAAAAAACTGTCTGCTAAGCGTTTTGCCACGAAAGAAAGATAACGCCGTCCGTGACGAGAGTCTCATTTTATTAAATCAAATCGTATCAGATAACATGAAAAAGGAATGCTTAATAAGTATTAAGTCATTGTTTCTGATCACGTTTCTAATATTTTCTTCTCTGGCTTTTATAATTTTTTTTTTTTTTTTTTTTTTAATAAAAATGATTCATAGCAATTTTTTGTATTTTCAGTGTAAGGAGCTTTCACGTCACACTTTTACCAATCGAATAACAGGAATCAAAATAATTTCAC
The DNA here is from genome assembly GCA_030522945.1 of Trichopria nigra. Classification (NCBI taxonomy): domain Eukaryota; kingdom Metazoa; phylum Arthropoda; class Insecta; order Hymenoptera; family Diapriidae; genus Trichopria; species Trichopria nigra. The sequence continues at coordinate 34,113 of JAPYZR010000040.1, read as the reverse complement.
GACAAAAGGAGAAGAGTTACTTTTCATACATCACTGATCGATTATGTTCATGAAATTGCGACGTTATATCGCGAACTGACAGATTGTAATTTTGCCGAAGCAATTAATTCTGGGTATATGAAGATGCTATTGATTGTGAAAAAAGACTTTCTGTTAGATTGATGATTGTTATGACGAGGAACGAGGATGATACAAAGGACAAGAACAATTAAAAAATATGAAAGGTTTCTTCCCCTCGGGTTACGAGGAGATTTTTCTGACTCGAAAAATATTTAGAACGATTAATGATATTATGTAAATACCAGTGACGTATTAGATTATTATTACATGATCACATAAAAAAAAAAGAAATAATGAAATGTAACGATGTTTTTCTATAAAATTAATATTTCAGACGTAATTGTTAACATAACGAAATGAATTTCTGGAAAACTGGAATTTATTGAAATTTGAAAGAAGCGATTAGTACGGAATACCGAATAAGATTAATCGTTATTTCATTTGTCAAAAACGGATAGTCACTAATGATCCAAATGAATCCCTCAGCAAATACAGGAAGTAACAATTCTGTTATACAAATATATATCATGGTTACTTCTTACATAAATGTTACATTAATGTTACATAATTGTTAAAATGTGATTGACTTTCAATTATTTTTCAATTATTGTTAAAAAAACCTGTATTAAAAAAGTATGGATATTTTTTCAGATTATTCTTGAAAATATTGTTTCTTTGACAATATGCATTTAAGAAATTGATGTTTTACTTTCTTTTGCGAAAGCATAAGTACAATATGACATTCTGTAAACATTGAAAATTCTGATACTTTTACATCTCGGACGGCGAAATCGTAAATAACAAATATATATAGAAAGTAAATTAATAACAAAACACTTCGCTGTTCATTCAAAATTTTTTGTTTCGCGTAAATAAATACAATTATTAAAACAAGCCATTCGAAACAAATCGTTTCGAAATCACGAACGATCCGTGGCGGCATCACTTTTACTCAAGTGCAATTATTGGATAGAAAGTTATCTAATTCCTACAACAAACAATTGCGGCACACATTGAAGTAACAAGCACATTACTTTTATTTTGCAAGAAACAGAATCACTGTAAAGAATCGCTCTACTAGCCTCGTTTAAAACTGCAGATTCATTGATTTTATCCAGAAAAGTCTTGCATATTTTCCGATTGAAACTTTATAATCTTTTATCCAAATTTTATCGTCACCTTGTATCTCAAGAATGTTGACATATGTACAACATATACATAATATAGAAATGTTTTTTCTTTGTTTCTTTTTTTATTTCATGGCTACAATATAAGTCAACAAAATGTCAACATTAGTGCGCGGGATGAATCTTCGTAAAATTTCAAACAATAAAGTCCAGTACAAAAATTTAATTTGATTATTTTTTATTTTTTATCTTTTAGTTGGCCCTTACGGGCTGTTTAAATGCATGGCGATGAGGGGCCATCCTCAAACATTTGCTATATCATTGATTCTGCCATTGACGGAAAAAATATTTCGCCACAATTTAATCTTTGGCAATCGGATAAAATTTTCATACAAGACTTTTTTGGATTCATTTTTTTGGTAATCGGATCAAGTGACGCGTTCCTCGAGCTGACGACATTATGAGATGTGACAAATTGAATTTTCCCAGGCTCACATATTGATGCATACATTAAATTGGAAAGTCATTTTCGTCGATCGTCGCTCCTTCAAATCCTGACATTTACAACCTCCTGATGGACAAAGTTCGAAATTGCCTGATGGTGCCGAGGGACTAAGATAAAAATGTTTCGAAAGACCGGAAGTGAAACCAGGAACGGAAGTAACTGAGACTTTTTGCACTCGCAGGCCGCGTGCTAAACTCGTTTCAAGTCGACGATATTTGCGGGAGAAAAGTATTTTTTTGTACGTGTTATTTTAAAAAATGTATAACAGAGACACGAGACGCAAACGTCGTATGCGAAACGAACAACAGATTTATCCAGATTTATTTACATTATTAAATTTTTTTTTTGTTGGATGTAAATAAACGGCGAACTTCATTATCGTTGTTCCATAATGCATTATTCCCGCGGTTGCAACATTTAATATCAATTACGTCGCGCTGGATTTCCCGGGGCGTAAAGTAAACGATTTATTTATTGGCCCTCGGTCAATAATCAAATTTCAATTTGCCAATAAAGTCGAACGGGTCACGACCGAAAGTTATGGTCTTACGGTATACGCGTACGTACCTCATTAAACGCGACCTTCCTCAACATTATGTAAGGAAAACCCGAGGTGTGCATAACTTTGAGGCAATTGAGGCGCGTGTGTGAACGACTCCTATTGTATAGATGGATTCGGAGCGTGTATATAAATGGTTTTCCACGTGTATATACGTATAATATGTGTTACAATGCTTGTAGGACAATTCATTCCCACAAAAAGTTTGTCAGGTCAACATTGACTAATGGTTTCTTGGAGCGATCCTCGTATCGGGATAGGGACTCGTGCATTGCGCAACGGCGAAGAAGGATGAGAGGACGCGGATTATTAATATCGAATCTAAACACTTTTTCAACGTTTCTTTAAAGAAATTCGAGTTTAACGTATTAATTCATCGTTAGTTCGGATCTTAAATGACTACCTCGTATCGCGAATTCCTTTTGTTAGGCCTTTTTCTTCTGACATGGGCCATTTTGTCTGCATCGTGACGATGGCTTTTATCCTCTTTATCGGAATGTCCGATCAAAATCATATTCCTTTCATTCTTTCGTTTCTTTTCATTACAAGGTCATACAATGACGATAATCGTCTGTATGATTGCCGGACAATGCCTAATCGTCAACGTCACCTTCATCGCTTCTCTCTTCGCTGAGATCGTCGTCGTGTTCTTCGTGAGTTACGTCTCAATAGTCATCATCTTCGACGGATCTCATGATACCTTTACCAACGCCGTTACATCATGATCCTACCGTAAGCGTCATCGTGACGACCCTAACATGATCATCTTCCGATCATGAGGCAACATTGGATCCTCTACAATCAATGACTCTGACATTTTTATCCTCGACAACACGATTATAACATTGGTTTACCGTCTCCACCATCTTCATTATCTGAAAGTACTGTCGTGTCACTTCTTTCCCAACAATAGTGATCATCATCTACATTGTCCCGTTCATTGATCCAAGCGCGTCGGCAAAGGATCTCATGATACCTCCACCAATATGGATACATCATGACCACGCCACCGATGTCGTGCTCTCATGATTGACCCTGACACGATAGACTAACGATGCCGCTACCCACATGGATACACCATGACCTAACCGTGAAGAAACTTGTGTTGCCTTTACGACCAAGGGAGCTCGCGATGACTCCGTCATTTTTATCCTCGCGAACATTATCATACTCTCCATCGTCGTTATCGCCATCAGGCGTCATCATTATTATTCGCGTAATAGCCATCTCCTGAACGAGGTTCTACCTAGGTGCGATTATTGCTAGTTGAAAACTTTCGCCCGTCAATGTCGTTTTCATTCATTAATAGCGATAAATTCGTTTTTCGCGTTACCATCAACGTACCGGCTTAATTGCCGTCGGCGTGTCGAGGATCCATCGATAAGCGTAATTTCAAGCCTTTCGAACGTCCTGCCGCTAATGCGCACGACGGTATTAAACATCCGTACAATACAACCCCGTGGAACAACCCCGGCAGGAAATCGCATAAATACGCACACACGCAGGCAGCAGATGCCGGTGCGTCCGAAAACCCGATTTCTAAATGAAACTGCCCGACGCGTTATCGCGCCGGGGCGATCGCATGCGCCGCCTCTTATACGTCGCACGGAAAATTAAACGCGGTATTTAATATACTCCGCTATTTATCCGCGCGTGCAATTACCCAAATAAGCAAACAAAGCACGCGACTGCGCGCGCGCGCGCGCCGGATGTCCATAAAGACGGCGTTTTAGAGCAAACAAGCCTGCACTCGGACTTGTTTATATACACACGCTCAGCGAGAAGCCCTGCGCCTTGTACGTCCCCGATTGAGTGCGGCAATATTTGCGTTTGTACAAGCTCTCCTCGCGGTCTTTACGGTAAATAGGGTTTGCACTCGTGCTCGCACGCACTCTCCTTTTATCTCTCTCTCGCCCACAAATAGATATTGTATTGTGGTGACGCACTTGTGTGCGGATAGGGGGCGCGCGCACACACGCGCATCACCCAGTGCTATATACGTTGGTGTTATTTCTACGCCAGCGGCACTCCTCATAGTCCTTTTATATACCGTACGGGGCACGAGGCGGATGTCCTTCGCGTATTGGAAGCCGGCTAACCTATTTCCCATTAATATTCCCGTTGGCAGGCAATGGTCATTGAAATTGCGCGCCTCAAGAGCGGATAATCGACGATCCGAGTGTAATATCTTCGGGATCGAGCAACGATCGGGTCGATGCTATCCCTACGGCCGCGAGGCGCGCAATACCGCCGGTGCGAACGCTAAATTTTCCGCCTACATCCTCCGTTTTATTTTTTTATTTCTTTTCTCTCTTTCGCAATGCGCGAAACACATAAAGTAGATTTTAGAAGAAACTTCGTTGTTGGGAAATATTTCGATTGTTATAGTCTTTGTCATCATCATCATCATCTATGGTCCACTGAGTATTGAATCCATTGATGAGATGACTCTAAAACAAATACAACGCATCACATTTGCCAAGTACAACGTCAATCATAACAAATCTTCAATGTGATTATTGACATTGTTGTATCACTTTTATATTCACCCCGTACAACATTGTGAAGATTATCTTTGCATATCTACAGGCTGAGGTAATGCGAAACATCAAAGGCGCATCGTGTATCCAGGGTAAACACATCATCCCTTCATGGGTCATCTTCAGGTTACATGGTTAAGATGACGTTCACGATGAGGTTAGGTTGATATACTCAAAATACATTCTTATTACCAATATTGCTCATCAAAACGCAATTGTCAAGAGTATAATCAACATCAACATTTACCATCCATCAGACTTTTCGCCAGTTAATCGACTGACGGGTGAAATCAATGACGATGATGAAAACAATGAAAATTAAGATTATGATTTCAGGAACAAAGATGGTGAAATAATCGTTTACTTATAATGGTAAAGACATCAGGATTGCGATTGCTGCGTGGTTTTCATCGTAAAGATGATGTTGATGATGAGGTTAGGTTGATATATTAAAGTACAGATGATATACACGATTATTACCGTCATTATTACTAAGAGCATGCTCATCGACGCTCCATTCATCATAACATCATGATCAAGATTATCAACATCGGCATGATGAACTCAAGTATTTAAAAAATTTACGACCAAGACTTTTTTGCAATTAATCAATCGACGTCTTAAAACAGTGATGATGATGATGAAAGACGATGAAGAGTGCTACCGTGATTTCGAGAGATCATGATCGTACAGATGGTGGAAGCGTCGTTTACGCGTAATAATAAAGACATCAGAAGCGAATAAAAATTGTGTCGTCATTAGGATTTACGTCGTGCCGATGATGTTGAAAATGACGTTAGGTTGATATACTCAAGACCTACGTGTCAAACACGATTGTTTCCAAGATCATGTTCATCGATGTTCCATTCATCATCAACGCGTCGTTCTCGACATAGCCATTGACGATATTATTACTCCTCGCAACATCCGGACTACCATCAACATCGGGCACGATGAACCCGAGTATCGTAAAAATTTACCACCAAGACTTTTTCGCTAGTTGATCAATTCGGCTGCAGCGTGCGTCCATAAAAAAATGTTCGTCAATCTGCTTTGATTCCATCGAGAAAAGTTAATGAAGGAAAATACAACTTCCATTTCCTTTTTATTAGTAGTAGAGCCAGGCATCGGCGCTGCCTTTATATACTGGCGCACGTTGTTCTGCGTGTTGTAAAGTACACCGGCACACTTGGGTTCGAGCTGGGAATCGCGAAAATACCGTTTGTTCTGCTGTCGGTGTATGGACGTCGTTGCGGCTCCAACGAGTGGAAACGAGCCGGAATCTTTGGCGAAGCAGGTGAATCGTTTTCGAATAATCTATACGGGTATAATTTCTCCGTGCAATTTTCTTGTTTCTTTGTTGTCCTTTTCCTTACGTTTATATAAACGATGAATTCACATGCTTCAAACATCATTTTGTCAAGAAACCAAATACACGAAAATATTGTTTGGTCGTTTTCCTCAAGCGTTGTCCAAAGTACTTTTGTTTTCGGATTTATTTCCAAGTTCTTGGAGAGTATTAGCAAACTTTTATATTAGTTTCGTCACGAGCTTCCTGCGTAATTAAAATTTCAACATCGAACACTGAACAATAGGGGACACATTGCATCTTAATATTCGTTACGATGTCAATAGTTGCATCAAGATCATCCGCACGACAACAGCACTTGGAGCTGGCTGCAAGAAGAGTCGCTACCAAGATGTTTATTGCACATTAGTGGAAACAGATTTACGATTCTCTCTTAACCGACTCAATGAAGAAGAAAAGTCGCACAAAGATCATGGCCCATTCCATTATTTGCCTCCGACTTGCTTCTCCATTTATGGAATTGCTTGCTTGCTTTAGCAGTGTCTAAAGTATTAGCGAGCCGTCAAATGCATCGTCCAGTCATCGGTCGAATTTCTACTTATTTCTCGGCCCATGGTTATTCGAATTGCGAGATGTTCACTTCGTATCAAGATCCATCAATGGACGGCATTGTCTAAAGTTGCTTTTTTAGCTCGAGGACCTTAGATCTGTCCACGATCAAAATTAAGTCATGGATGTAAAATTGTTCATAAATTTTAAATGTGATTTCTCCAAGATTTTTTCGACGACCCTTCCGCGAGAATACGCGCCAACGTGAGTTTTCGACGTATAACGAGGGCGATTTCACAATGAACACAGTCGAATAATGACGTAGAATGTGGAATGGCACAAATGACCAACAATGACGTCAGGACGTTGGAAAATGGTACTACTATTATTCGTTGACACGGTCAATATAGAAATCGAAAACGTGCGTCTGGACACGAGTTTGGTGACCCTTTAAAAAGGAAAATGGAAAAGGAAAACTCGAATTCGAACCATCGTAACATCGCGCCCAGCCAATGGCGAACTTCCGTAACAGTATTGCTGCTGGCTATAGGTATATACATACATATATATGTATGCTACACGCAGGTATACTCGCGACACCTGCTTATAACAACGGAATTCCGCAAGTGAACGAATTTACTCGCAATCCTTAAGGAATTCCTCGAATTCCAGTGCGATTCTTACTCGGCTGCGATTCTAGTCGGTTGAATAATCTCTCGTACACGTATATACACGCGTTGTTTCCTATTACGCGATCGCTTTCGATCGAATCCGTTTTTCAACGGCCGTTGCAAAAAAAAAAAAAAATGTCAGTGCCGCTTTAACACTTTTTACCGGCGGCGATTTATGCGCGCCGATACGCCATTGGACGGCAATTTTTGTCGCGTTTAGCCGCTTCTTGCGGCTGCTTAATTACTTCGTCTTTATTATTGTTTTGTTTGTTTGTTTGTTTTTAATTAAAGGAAGTAACGTGACTTTTTTACATTTTGGACCAAGAAAGTCATTTGTAAAAATCATTTGTTGTGCGACTTTTTTTTATGACCATTTATTGACTCGTGTTTCCAATTCGAAAGTTTCATGTAAATGGTCCTAATTTTGTTAGATGAAAAGTTTTTTTTTTTAATATTTACTCGCCATCTTGAATGTTGGAATTCACTTTTTGAAAATTGTATGATAAATACTTATTAGGGAACTTTTAAAACCATCCACTAGCAGAAAATAAGACCAGTTTTTGGCCATTTTTTTTGGACCCTTTACTTTTAACATAGAATCCCGAAAAATTGGACAGAGACTGTCGTCAATTTCTAGTCGGTACCAAGTTTAAGGAGACTCCAGCGATAAACAACAAAATTATTCGCCATATCTCATCCGCCATCTTGAATTTCGAAAATCTAACGGTAAATCCTTCACAAACGTTTCTAACGTAGGCAAAAAGGATTGATGCGTTTACAAAAATATTCATTCAAAAAAATTCAATTTTTCATGAGTTTGTCCAATACAATTGTTAAAAAAAAAAAAAAAAAAATACATAAAATTAATTAAAACATTTAAAATACTATTTTACGATATAAATGAAATAAAATTTTTAAAAATAGAAATTTATAATAAAAAATAAAATAATTTAACACATTAATAATTTATTGTTAAAAAAAAAAAAACCCGGGGAAAAACCACGACTAAAATTAAATAAAGATGAAAAATCCGAAAGTCGAAGTTGACAAAAATTTATATAAAAAAAAATATATATATATATATGGTAATAAAAAATATAAATATGTGCAGAAATGAAATTATATAATGTTATACGATCAAAAATTGTGAAATTTACGTAAAAGATTGTTAATTCGAAAATGTATGAATATAGCAAAAAAGAAAAGCAATATTACATACTCATCAGTTACGCCTGAAGACGATGAAATTATGAAATACATCCGACTGCAAATAGAAAATAAACATCGATTTTCCACTTTTTAAGCGCTAAAAACCCCGTGAAGGCATTCCCAATTAATCTCTCAATTACAATTATTATTTATTGCCGATCCGACGTTGCCCCGTTTAAATTGCAGATTTTTCAAATAAAAATCTAAGAGAGAAAAAAAATCACCGTAATCGTCTCTCGAACGATATTTTAGCTCCATATATATATATAAAATAAGCGACTAAAAACTTTCAATCGATTCCCGTTGAATATTGATTGCGAAAATAAATATATATGCTTTTTAACAATTCCACTCGAATAATTATTCATTAATCATAAAGCTCGTGTGTTATTCGTCGATGATGTATCGCCGCGATTTTCGCAATTTAAATAAAAGAAACAATAAATTCAGCCGACGTATATAAATCTCGCGAAGCGCATAAATCTCAATAATCATAAAATCTACGTCTAATTTCATTTTTCACGTACATTTCTTATTGCATTACGCTCTCGACGTTTATTATTCTTACGTCTTTAACGTTTAGTTCTACTTGATTGTTCTATTTGACACACGCCCATATATATATATATATATATAAAGCAACATTTTATATGTTTTCGACATAATCGTTAACAGTTTATCAGTTTCAATTATACTTCTAATATCAATAAAATTATTTTTGCGATAATTATATATTTTACAATTATTAAATAAACAATGGCGAAAATTTCTTTTCTTTTTTTTTTTACTTTGAATTCGTCCCTGAAGTCCCTAGGATATAAAACTCCTTTTAAATCATCGGATTCTAGACATGATAACCAAAGCTATTGTTGGAAAAAATTGTGGTTTGCTTATTGTTGTTATTATTTATCGATATGTGGCAAAAAACGCCTGTTTCCAAAGAGGTCGATATTTTTTTAATATTATTTTTCTCATAAAGTATTCATTTTTTTTTTTTTTTTAGCAAGAGAGCTTTGTTGCATACATTTTTTTTCAGAATACAATACAATTTTTTTTTTTTATTTAAAAATATTCGATTTTATTCTGAAAAATTTTAATTTCTCTGCTTGAAGTCCGCCATAATGCAGCCGTCATCTTGAATTTCTTTATTTTTAAATTAGATTTTATATTAGCGACCCCAAAAACGTAAAACTATGGCGAGAATGTTTTATTATCTTATTACTTGAATATTTCATAAAATATTTCTCTATTCCTTCTTTTTCTGTCGTTACCCCCCATGTAGAAATTAATCGTGGCATTCCGTTTTATTGTAAAGACCCTATATCGGAAAACCATTATAAAATCTGTACTAGAAAATCTCTCGATTCTGTCCAGATTTTACGTAGAAAATCTAGAAATTTGATAGTGAAAATTACTATATAAATCCTAGGTTAGATAAAATATGAGTTCTGTCTGGTTTCTATATCGGTTTTGTCTAGAAAATACTAGATATGATTTTTTTATAGCAAATTTTTTTTTAGGTTAGAATAAAATGGCTTATCCTAGATGAAAACTAGGCAGATTCTGTTTAGATCATGGACATAGATTGTTATCATGGCCCCATATATACATTAAGCGTCTACCTGAGGATATTGGGGCTACATAGTTTTCCAGTCTAGAACCAGTAATTATTCTTGGTACTCTAGACAGAATCGATACAGTGCCACGATTAATTTCTGCTCAATTGCCAAAACTGTTACGTATTTTTATTTACGTTACCCTTCAGCGATTTTGATAAGTGTCGGCGATCTCGCTCTCGTAAAAAAACCGAAATAATCGAATCTACTATGTAAATAATAGGATAAATGTTATATAAATGATGATTTTAGAAAATTCCTAAGGAGTTTTCAAAAGAATTTCTTGGTATTGTCGGTCCATTGATAAAATATAAAAATTCAACAAAATATATAATTTATTACGTTTCGACAACAATCTTGCCCTCTTCAGATTACATGGTTTCTCTACAAAAATTAAAAGATTTCAAAAAATAATAAAAATATCAAAGTAAAAAAATTTTTTTTTTTTAATAACTCACATAGCAGATGGATGAAAATAAGTTTAGCGCAACATTATAAACATTATACAAGAAAAAGTTGGAAAAGTGTTGGTGAGTAAGAAGAGATCGTGTAATTTTGACAACTCCTATCAATGTAAATTGGAATGACTTTAAATCATAAATGTGATAAAAATATTACAATATATTACAGAAAAACTTACAAATAACATCGTGAGAGGCTACATGTATTAAAAAATGTATTTTTAGTCGAAACTTAATGTTATATAAATGACATTGTTTATATAACATTGGACAAACAACCTGACGATTCTTCACACCGATCTACCGGCAACTAATCCTCAGTTACACAATGTATCATAAAAGTATCAGCATCATCATCGGATCGACTTAATTAAAAAAAAAAAAAAAAGATCGAAAGAAACTTTCAGACCGTGCCGGCAGGAATCAACGAGTCAAATAAATCTCAATGATCGTACGAAACGTGTACGTCCAATTTCATTTTTCTCGCGTTTTTCTCATTATAATGTTATTATAACATTAGCGTTTATTTACCCCCGCGCGTTTTATACATTACGAGCCTCGGCTAGCGTTTTCGATCGCTACCATTTCCCAAGAGACCGCGGCGGCCAACCTTATATTATTCCCGGCCGAAGATTGAATGAACTGCGAATTCTCTTTTATGCGCAGAGCGATCCCGCAATTATTCGACACCGATGTTTACTTACGGGCCGCGTCGACGAAAAACTATAAATCACGACATTTTTCCGCGTGCCACATACCCCGACGACTCATTGAAAATCGCGGCATGAAAGAGAGAGAGAGAGAGAGAGAAGAAAGGCTCATCGGCCTATAGTGGCATTATTGAAATTATTTTATGCTCCCTTGATTTACTATAGATTACTATTGCCGGCGGAGCGAATAGGAACGCCAAGGATTGAAGGCGAATAATATGCTGAAAATTATTTCATTCCGTCTTGATTTACATTCCGTTCGCGACGGCTATAAATCCAACTTTTTCGCGATACAGCCGCCGCGTGAATGAGAAAGAGTATACGGGGGAGGGGGAGAGGGAGAAAGAGAGAGAAAAAGAGAAAGAAGACGGGTGGGTGGATCGTGCGGTTACGGGGGGGAGAAGGCGCAACACGTTTTTTTTTTTTTTTTTTTTTTTCTTATAGTGAAAAGTTTCAAACGCCGAAAGGTCGAAGACGCAGACAATGATATTGTATATATCTAGGAAGAACCGACGTGCGGTGGGAGTATATGAAAACAGTATCCAAAGCGATATGCTGACAACAAGCACGCGGGGGGGAAATGTGAGAAAACCTAAAGAAGATTACTATACCGGCGTCTAGGAATAACGGGGCGCGGAGGTGGAAGCAATTTAGTACGATTGCATCTAGCGAGCGAAGCGCGCGTTTCTGACATCCGCTAACAATGGCTGAGCGCGATTTATTCCGGCTGCCATCTCGCATTTTTCTTTTCCCTCCAGAATTTCAGACCCGTACTTATAACACCCCCAATGAATAAAGGGTCGCGGTTGAAAGAATTTACACGCGACGAATAATGCCAAGGAGAATTCTAGATGTACGCCGCCGACGACACTTAATGGCCGTAAGTCGGTGGTTAATTGCGTATAGAGTGATTTAACTGCGTGAATGCGACCCAAGTGCTGCGCAATGAGGTACCGTTTAACTTGAAATCAAACAACAATGTTCGTTCCTCGATATTTATCGATAATGATTTCGTCAAGATTTCGACTATATTTGCGGTTTTTTAATTTCATTTATCGTTTGTCGCGGATGATTGTTCTTTTTATGCACCACCTTTCTTATCAAGATTCCGCATACCGTTCTTCAACATTGGACGGAGGTGCTTTGTTATTTGACAATGTTCCTCGAATTCGTTTAATAGTTGTTTACAATTGTAAGTTAACGTTATTAGTGCAAAGTAAATATTCGTTAATGTTCGTTCATGTTCGATAATGTTCGTCGATGTTCATCAATGTTCGGCAATGTGCGCCAATGTGCAACAATCATCGTCAATTTTCCTCAATAATATTCATCAATATTAATCAACATTCGTTCGTCTACGACGTCAATGTGTGTCAATGTTCGGTAATCTTCGTCTATGTTCGTTAATATTCGTCAATATTCATCGATGTTCGCCAATGGTCGTCAATGTTCGTTAATGGACGACCGTGTTCGTTGATGTTCGTTGATGCTTATCAAAGTTCAACAATACTCGTTTATGTTCGGTAGTCTTCGTCAGTCATCGTCAATATTAGTTAATGCTTGTCCATGTTCGTTAATGTTCGTTAATGTTCGTCGATGTTCATCAAAGTTTGACGATAATGTTCGCCGATTCTCAATATTCGGTAATGTCAGTCAATATTCGTCGATCTTCGTGAATGTCACTAAATATTCGTCAATGTTCGTCAATATTCGTTTATCCTCGTTCTTCATCGTTAACGTTCGCCGATGGTCATTAATATTCGTCAATATATTCGTCGATTTCCTCGGATATCGTCAATGTTCGTTTATGTTAGTCAATATTCGTCCATCTTCGTGAATGTCCGTAAGTATTCGTCAATGTTCGTCAATATTCGTTTATCATCGTTCTTGTTCGTTAACATTCGACAATGTTCATTAATATTCATCAATATATTCGTCGATTTTCCCCGACAATCGTCAATGTTCGTTTATGTTAGTTAATATTCGTCAATTTCCGTACTTGTTCGTCAATAGTCGTTTATCGTTCGTCATGTTCGTTCACTTTCGTTGATTGTCAATATTCGGTAATGTTAATCGATCTTCGTCGATTTTCGTCCATCTTCGTCAATGTCCGTCAATATTCATCAATAATCGTCAATAATCGTCATTATTCGTCAACATTCCTCAATATTCATCAATTTTAATCAAAGATCTTCAATATTCGTTAATGTTCGTTGGTCTCCGTCAATGTTCGTCAACGTTCGCCTATATTCGCCAATGTTCGTCATTATTCATTCGTAAAAATCGAGATTGATCTGAACACAACATTAATAGTATCGAATTACTTTTAGTTGACCCTTGCGTACCATCCGAATGTGCTTGCACGAGGGGCCAACTGAAAAACCAATTACCAAATCGTCGAGAATGTCCCCTCTGCGCAATGCATTCAAATAGACCGCAAGGGCCAACTAAATCTGATTTAGTACAATTGAACCAGCAATTAGGTCAAAATTCAGTTACTCGAAGTTTGTGCTGTAAATTGTGTAAATAAACAGCAGATGCAGCATTAATGTTAACCTCTTTTTCAGACACCATCTACATCTACGAACCATTATTATTGGTTTCCATTCTCATCGCCATTTGTTTATATTAATGATTCATCGTTATTATTAATATTCTGCAATTGAATGTTCGCAATATTCTTTTACGACATGAAGCAATGTTAATGTTTTCGTCAATGTTTACTCTTATCAAGGTTCACCTTCATTCATCGATATTCTTCATCAATATTTAATTGTCATAGATATGTCTCTCCGAAAGCCGTACTTTTAATTACCGCTATAAGTATCATTGAAGATTACAAGTATATATATATGTCTTGATGTAAACAAAATTTCAACGTTCGACTTTTTCCACGATCAAAATGATCTACTACTATTCTCAAGAATGCCGCCATTCAAGTCCATGATTCTCGCAGCGGCTGATGACAATCTCGTTTTTTGGGAAAAAAGAAAAAAATTATCCTCTAAATCATGAAATCATTTAAATAATTGCTTCAATTTACCGCAATTCTGATTTGAAAACGATATTCTTTTTCGACATCACGGGACTGCGTGCGGGTTATTCGAGAAGTAAAAGATACGGAAAATTACATTCGAAAGCTATGGGTCCAAGTTTCGTCATCCGACGTAAACACAAATCAAACGCCGTTAAACGTCATCATTCATGAATATTATTTTCACCGGGAAGATTCTTTAGAACATTTTTCCTATGCCTTTTTTTCACATTTCGGTAACGTTCATTCAAGTCCAATTATACGTTTGACAAATAAAACTGCAATGTAATTTTATATTTATTACTTATATATAATCTATATATATCTATGTATCAATGACAATCTCGTTTTGAGGAAAGAAAAATTCCTTCGCCACATAATTTTGGAAATAATAAAAAGTAAGAATTTCCATCAGTATAGTTTTCCTTGCGGCTCTTCGTTTTTTTTTTCTTTTTTTTTTACGCAACGACATGAGATTAAATCCCGTACATGAAAAAAAAAAACAAAAAAGATTAAGCGTATATGCGCGATAAAGTAAGCTTTTTACGCGATTTACGCTACTGAAAAAGGCGATATTTTTTACCCGAGAATTCAGGAATCGCTTCAATTTAATGGGAATTAAAAAAAAAAGGCTTTAAAAAATAAATGCATCTGCTCCTCATGCATCGAAATCGCCGGCGGAGATCCGGTGGAGATTTTTATCCGAAATCTTGCTTCGCTCCAGAGACGCCGAATGCCTCGGAGATTGGAATTTCAAATATACGTAAAAGTCCCTAGCAAGCGTACACATATACACGTCTATACAGGTACATACATACATACGTAAATAATAATAATAATAAAATGCTTTTGTTAACTATAAGCTGCCGAGTGAAACAAAATAAAGTCACTCACAATCCTCCGTTTGCTTCCTAGTTGCGGCGTTAAAAGTAAACGTCACTTAATGATCATTAGTGCGGCGGTGTATTTCACCTCTATCACCGTCATTATTTACATAAACTTAATGGCATGTGAGAGATTAATGACGATAGATATAATTGAATATAAAACAACCGCGAGTTGATTGCATAATTTTCCAATAAAGCAAAATTGCCATTATCATTATATTACCAGTCGGCGCGCTGACGTTTTATTTTTACCCACTATACTAAATGTACGATTCTTCAAAATTCTCGCCGGGAAGTTTCCTAACAAAATTATATTGTACCAATAATTGAGCGACTAGTCTAAAATAATTTCAAAAGAAATTGTAAAAGGAATTATTACTTAAAAAAAAAAAAAACACCTTTCGTACCTAGGGCGCAACATGTGATTTTGCGCCCACAATGACGAAAAATACATTTACCTATCGTACTGTGCGACCTTTCTTACGTTTTTAAATCCACAACTTTTCCGACGTACAACCGTGCGGATTCCCGTGAAAATACAAATCGAGAGATATACCATTTTCACGCCAGCATCATCGCGGTCCGAGATTCAAAGTGACGCCAAGGCTATTGCGATAAGACCGCCAACCCCATTCGTTCGCAAATTCTTGGACAAATTGAACGGCACGCAAGTGCATCTTCAATTTGTCCCCGTAAACGATGCAATTTGTGTGCAGCAGTATACCTTTTTCCGGCGCGCAGTCAAGGCTAAATTTTCCAGCTGCTCCGAGAGTTCATTTTCAGCCAATCGTCCCCCCGGAGTGTGCATTCCTCGCCACGGCGACACGTGTAATTTCGAAATTCCAACGGCTTCGACAATCGCGATTCGCGTGTCGGCATCCGCAACCGACGAGACGAGGAAGGCGAGAGAAATTTTGAAGGGCGGCCTTAGGTATATACAAAATCGCGACTTTGCGATTGGGATCTGTCCGTTTTGCGCCTACTATTTGTGGGAACCGGAAAAGGCCGTTAACGAGTGCATTTATCGCGTATACGGAATTACGCGTACAGATATATATATATACAGACACATATGTATATCGCCTGGCTCTACTTATTCTTTTCAAGGGGAAAAATGTTGCGCTCGAGGCGTGAGAAGCGAGCGACCGCCTCGAGGAATCTGCGCCGGCAAAGACCTAACCTCACTTTTTTTTTTACGTGCCTGCATTAACTACTATATACAGTTCCTCCTCCCCGGGGACCGCGCATGTCAATTTTTATTGATGATGCGTGCAATTGGTGGTCTTTGGTCTCGATCTTGATTGATAATCTTGATATTTTCCAATCGCACGGAGGAGAGGAGACACATCCGTCGACGGAGCTCCTCTCCGATACAGCGATCCCTTCACTAATGTCCATTATGCAAAACCGAGGGGCAAATCGTCGCAAGGTTAAATTATACATATACACCGCATACCCGACATCTCCCAACATTACCCCGCTAAACCTCCCTCTTTATGTGAACCACATTCCCTTTATGGGAGATATCTCCCGACATCCCCCAATAATTCCCAACATTATCCGTTACCTCCCGTCTCGAATACACCACATATCCCTTTTTGATTTATCCTTGGGGTGAAATTATGTAAATTCCATCTCCTTTACGGGATATCTCCCCGACATCTCCGCAGCATTATCCAACATCCCCCGACATTTCCCAACATTAACCGTTACCTCCCGTCTTGAATACACCACAGCTCCCTTTTTTATTTATCCTTGGGATGAAATTATGTAAATTCCATCTCCTTTACGGGATATCTCCCCGACATCTCCGCAACATTGTCCAACATCCCCCAATAATTCCCAACACTACCCGTTACCTCCCGTCTCGAATACACCACAGCTCCCTTTCCATTTATCCTTGGGGTGAAATTATGTAAATTCCATCTCCTTTACGGGATATCTCCCCGACAAATCCGCAACATTGTCCAACATCCCCCGACATTTCTAAACATTACCCGTTACCTCCCGTCTCGAATACACCACATCTCCCTTTCAATTTACCCCTCGGGTGAAATTTTGTGAACCACGTCTCTTTTAAAGAATACCCCCCGTCATTAGTTTGTTCTCAAGACCACTACCCAAACATCTTTACTAGTACCGTTTCAAATATACTTGTATTCCTTTTTCTATGTCTACATGACCTTTCCACGGCACGTTTGAAATCTAATTTGACGCATCAATTCATGTAACATCCGAGAACATTTCCACGGACTCTTTAAATTTCTTTGAGTGAAATGTCACTCATGCAGAGTGAATACTCACTCTTTTATAAAACCGGCTTTATTTTCATTCTTTCTGGACTGACATTTCTCTACGAGAAATGTAGAGAGAAGGAGGGGAATGGCAATATTTTTCGGAGATTCTTCAAAACAATTTGGAAGATCGTTTTACCCAGTGTAATTTCTTTTATTTCAATCAATTTTATGTTTAACGAACTTAAAATTCGATGAAATAAATATTTACTAAAAATACGTAAATATTACAATAACAATTATTTACATATTTATTTAATCTGAACAAATATTTTTAACGGAATTAAACTTTTTTTTATACTTTAAGTTAAAAACAATTCTTTTTTTTTTTAATCAAACGATAATTAGCCGATTTAAAATGTAATTTACTTGAATCAAGGAAACGTAGTTTGAAATGCACACTATAATAAATATTTTCTCAAATTAAGAAAATATTCATATCAATAATATTTGTTCCGATTTACAGTTTAATTACAACGGATTACTTTTTAGTTGGCACTTGCGGTCCATTTAAATCAATTGCGACCAGGGGCCAACCATTTTATACGCCATTGGATTTTACCGTTGGCCCCTCATGCAAATGTATCTACATAGTCTGTAGGGGCCAAGTAATTTTGACGCATCCCATCCTATCTCAGAAACATTTCAAATGTAACCTTTCAATCTAAGATCCTCGCATTTGATAGATAATTTACATGTTCCATATGAAACGTTTTTGAGATAGAACAATGTGAACAAACCTAGAATGAGATGTACATTTTTTATGTTTGCTAGTATTTTAAATTATAACAAAAAAAAAATTATTCTTCTTTAAAACGCCGAGTAGTAATTTTTTGAAAATAAATTGTGTATTTTGCTGCATTTTACTGTATTAATAAAAATACTCACGAATCAGACATTTTAATGACAAAAAAACTAACAATTTTTATATAATAAAGGTAAAGTAACAAAAAATAAATAAATAAAAATTCAACAAAATTTGGATGATTAACATATTTCAATAAATAACATATACTCCTTAATTCGTTAATAATCTGTTAAAGTATGCGATTACATCTCATTCAATCAAAGTGCATGTTTACCAAACTTCGAAACGAACCTATCAAAAGGCTGAAAATCTAACAGGTCTTTCCACACTTTCCGAAAGCAGACAATATTTTAACTGGAGATTTTCTAAATACCCCACCCCCTTTTAGACTGCGGGTATTTCAGGGTAAACGTTCGGCACCCTGATGACCAACACTGTGATTAATCGATTACTGTGTTTTGCTTCGTGACTTCTCAAAACTATATATATATATATATATATATATACGTGCACTGCATTCGATTTTCGTTTGCTTGAAATGGAAAATACCGCTTGCTTGCATTTGACGGGCATTGTTACCATAATATGAATGGGACAATGCTACTACGGATACTGTAATATCCTTCTTCTTTTTTTTTTAAATTTGTACAAAAAAAAAAAAAAAAACAGTTATTCTAAGAGCTAAATAATATATATCATTAAAAAAATGCTAATTTCGTTACTTGTGCTTAAATTAAATTAGTATTTTTTAATTAATTAAATTAATTTAATTCACTAATATCCTCATGTGCACATGGTGTCCGACAATTGCTGGAATCATTTTTCCAAAATTTTAAGCGATACAAAATACAATACAACAATTTGTTCCGATTTATAATTCAATTATAACGAATTACTTTTTAGTTGGCACTTGCGGTCCATTTCAATCAATTTCGACCAGGGGCCATCTAATAATTCATCATAATTTAACTATATTTATACATAAAAAATGTCAAACGAAATTTTTCTCGCACTCCAACGAATGAATTATTAAATACCAGTACTTGAGCGTCGGCTCATTTGAAATGTACACTGATTCAAGAGTCAGCTTGAGCATCATACCATAAAGATATCCATCAATAGACCCTATTGTCGCCATATAAATGATTTGGAGCAATCGAACTCTAATGAAATTGAAGCATATACATATATATACTGTCGTTTAAAATCATTACTCGGCAAATTTCGTCGTCGCTCTTGATTAATCCAAAATTGTCCGGTCATCCGATAAGGTTAACAGAATTTATTAAAATTGTAAACACAAAGAAAATCACTGATTTCATGACGTACGGGCCGAGTAAATGAATATCATCGATTCACGTCTCTAAACGTCCGGATAATGATGACGTATATATATATATCAACAGTTCGTTCGTTACAGTTCCTTTTAAAGTATTTTCCAGACAAGTTCGTACAGTTATCGTGACGTAAGCGAAACTTCGTCCCAAGGTGCACACGATGTACAATATAAACAGTTAGACGCACTACAAAATTTTTTTTTTCAAAGCGCATTTGGACCTTTTTTTGTGAATGAAAAAAAAAAAAAAAAAAACTTGGATGAAAAGGTCATCATCCTTGTCATTGTTACTGATAACAATTTTTTTACGAATCATATTACGATACAAAATGTAATAATAGAGCCGGAAAATACGCGAGTAGAACATTCGTTTTTTCTGCACGTGAATGTAAAAACAGCACACATTAGCCAATCGGCGCAAATTTTCGACCAAAACGATTAGCAATTACGGATTCGAACTGGAAAAACCGCGGCGGATTCAGAGTCGATTCTCGTAAATCGCAATTTAAATAGAATTCCACGCGACTGACAAAAGTGATTACCGGCTCGGTTTCTTGATTAGCGCGATAAAGAAAGGCTAACCTATATTTCTTTATTATAACGGACTCGTAGAAAAGTTAGGAAACGAACGTTACACAAGCGAAATGTCAATTTCAAAGAAGCGGAACAAATTGATTTTAACGCTTACAAATTGCAGTTTGAAGATATCGATGATAAAAAAGGGGGCAGAGGGGCGGGGGGGGGGGGGGGGGGGGGGGGGGTTGCGGGTGGTGGGGCGCGGGGGAAAAAACGGGGGGGGGGGGGGGGGGGGGGGGGGGGGGGGGGGGGGGGGGGGCGCGAAATCACAGATTGCGGACCTTGCTGAAAATCGAGACATTTTCAATACTTTCAGGCGCAATAACCGACGTTGATAGTGATTTTTATTTAGTATAACAAGAGGATTGGAGTTTTAGGGGGATTTGTACATATTTTCGGGAATGTCAACAAGATTTTCTTTTGTTCAACGGGAAATACGTACATTTAAATCAAAAGTTTAAAAAAAAAATGCAATGTCAAAAGTAGTCAGTGTTAAAACATGGGTTTTTCTAATTAAAAAAAAAAAAAGCAAAAAAAAATAGTATTTGGATTATATACATATATAGTATACACGCGTTAAACGATTAACTTTTTAATAATGTTTTTTTTTTCTATTTTTATTTTTCTTTTTTTTATAAAAATAAAACTGACCAAAGTTACCTTAATTCCTCGAACTATATCGAAATATATTGGAAAAAATGAAAATCATTTAAAACATTTTTTTGGGTAAAAATCAGGTAATTGACCTTGATTATCGATTTTGACATCTACAAAGTTATTTAATTCAAGCCGAATCTATGAACGTGATTCAAAATTGTTTATATATATAACATGAATTTAAACAATAACAAACGAAAAAAAAACTCGCGAAATTGAACATCGGCAAAAAGCAAAAGGACATTTCTTCCGGCAGAAGCACTTCATAAATCAAAGGCTGGTCATTATACTACAATACCGTGCCGACACGTTTTCCATCCTCACTTCATGTTTTCCAAAACTGAGCCTACTAATATAACGGAGATCGTAAATACTATTTTTCGTCGAATCGAATTGGAAACGCTCATTTAGAGGTCTTTAAAGTGATTCTGAAACCAAAACTATTATTAACCGAAACTGTCAAATTCCACGCGTATGGAATTTATAAAGTTTACAAATAAACTCACATAATTCATTATTGTCATTATAGAATCATGCAATTTTGGTGAATAAATCTTCCCAAAATTTTAAATCAAAAACTCATATACAAACATTTGGTTTGATCACTAATTCAATCGTGACGATTTAATTTTAGTCGGCCCTTACGGATGATGCCGATAAACTTGCACTAACGGCTATTCAAGGATGGCCCCTAATCGCCATACATTTAAATAGACCTCAAGGGACTTCTACGAATAATTCGATATAAAATCGAGAATTAATATTTTTTAATTACAATAAAGTAAGTACAAATTTTAATATTGAACGTTGTTTACTTGCAATTTGGCGAAGAATCACCCTATGCAATATTGTCGACCAGTTATTGGACAACGTTTATACGTGAGAAAATCGTTTGTTGCATCATCGTGTCATAGACTTTCACGATTAAAAAAAAATCTCTCTATTAATTGAAAATAGCATTAAAACCAAAAACTGAAATTCGACATTATTTATTGGTTTTCAATTGAAAAATCTGTAAACGTCGTTTGTAATTATTTGCAAAACCTCGATTTAAACAAAATTCAAAACATTGTCGAATGGTTATCTGGGGCAAGAGTCCCTCCAGACCTTCTTCGAAGAAGATTGCGGTTAATTCCTAGTTTCATCGGTTACTAATTACTGTTGTGTAATGAAACCAATCATTTCATGACCGACATGTAACTGACTACTGTGCAGTCTCATCCAAAGGGATAAAAAAAGGAATAAAACTTCAATTATCGTCGTCATATTTATTAAAATTATGTAAAGCTAAAAAATATCATACGAATATAAATATGTATAAAAAAAATTAACACACGAGAATTAAATAACATTTATAATAAATAATGTTTCATAAAAATAATAAATAAAACAAAAGTACAAAACGTACATAGAAAGATTTAACAGAATCGATTCAAATTTACATGAAGTAACAAGAAATATAAATTTCTAGATATGGTATTTGATTGAACCGTGTATATAATAATATTCAGGATAAGATTAATCCTATTAATCATAATAAGACAATAAATTAATTGTCGAAACGTAGGGTAGAAAAAATAAAGTAATGGAACTGATAATAATGGCCGATTAATCTTATCCTGAACAAGAAATATAATTTTGACAATTTATAGATATTTCAAATCTAATGTTTATTCGTTTCTTTTACTAAAATTTCAGTACTATCTAAATCAAGACAATCTTCCTTTTACGTTCTGTAATTCAATCCTTCAATTAATCTCCCAGTTTCTACAATGTAAACTGCATCGCAATGATTGCAATTCATCCACTAGCCAATTGTATCGTCCAATCGCTACTGGATGAATAAAAACAATATCGATAACAATTAATACCCATAAAGGTGACAATTAATATTCGGAAAGATAATAATTAATAACCGTAAAGATAACAATTAACGAAGATACTATCCGAAATAAACAAATGAAATCTCAAGACGATTATTGTAGACTAGATAATATAATCATCTTATTATGTTAGATAAAACGACTTTCAAATCATTAGTCAGTCAACCGATTAACCGACAATTAAGATACTACCCAAATTTACCGGAAGGTAATAAAACGTAAACGAAAAACACAAACAAAAACCTTATAAACAAGATGTGCGTAATATTTTCGGATTTTGTGTGGAGATTAAACTTGGTCAAATCCGCGGAAAGTCTGCAGGTCGAAACTTTTCAGTGATTAGTATATTGTGCAATCCCTCAAAGTACTCCAATGTTGTTAAACACTTGGCTCTCCTTAAAATCTGATATAGGTTGTGGTTTGTACTGCTTTTCTAATGCGTTAAACTGGTCACTGGAAGTTCGGTAATGAGACGAACTATTTTCAATGTCATGTGTTATTCCATGAATCAACATCCCGTCATATTGTCGACATCTTGACATTCCCGTATTACTTCCATTAAACGTTTCTTCCAAATTTCTAATACATAAAGTACGATGCACTTGCAAGGGATAACGAGTGATGCACTCGTAATGACATATCTACCGAAGCTAAACTGAAGGTGGCGGAAAATAACCGACAATTCCAGATCCATGTTTCAGGTTAGTAACAAAACGAAAAAAAAAATCCATTTCAGTAATCTCATCATTCAGGTTTCTGAAATCGGTTAATCCCGTATTACAACGACTACAATGGCAAGCGTAAACAATAAAGTGAAGCGGCGCGTTCGGTGACGTAAAAGACACGAAATTCCCCGGATTTCGTCGATCAAAACATCAATGACGTGCAAACTGGAGGTCAAAAACCCTCCGAGCCCAAAACCCGCAACCTTAAATCCTGAAAGAAGAAAAGCACGATCAAAAAATAAAAAACAACGTAAACAAGGAGAAGTAAAGGAGACAACATTTCGCTCGGTGATCGCTGCTGACTGATATGTCGACAATGAGGACCCCGTTGATGGAAGGAGACCAAAGTCCTGCGATTAGAAACAAAAGTAGGAATGACATTGGCGACCCCCATCCTGGGTTACCAGGGTGATGATTGATGAAGTATAAAGTGTGTGCAGATCTCCCGAGAGATGCCCGTTACGAGTCTAGGGACAAAGCATAGTCTTTGTGGAAAACCGAGTATAGGAAGCTTATAAACGCAAAAGTGATATCAATATAATCCCTCGTTAAGGGTTTAAGGGGCTTGGCTTGCCCGGCAACGCGGGAAACGAGTGGTCGGAGCCTCGGAAAGACACCGGCGCCGTTAAAACTAGTAAAATTCCTACACCGCGCATCGTCCCACCTGTTGCCTTTGCTGCCAGGTCCTCCTCCGGTTTCCAGTGCCTCCGACTTCCCACGAGATCCGCACGGGTCCTTCAAAATATCCACTTTGATCTTCTGGACACCTCCTCTAATTTTACCCCTTTCTCTCTCTCTCTCCCTCTTTATTATTATTATTATTATTATTTTTTTTTTTTAAATCGACAAACGACACCAAAGTTTACCAGCACTTTTCGTTTCTACATTTATTCCCCCAATCGATGGAGCACCAATAACACTTCACAACAATCGAGCCCGTGCCTGAGAGTAAATCCCGACGGCTTGGGTGACAATAATTCGCGCGTTACCGATGAATCCGGGAAGGAAAATGATTTCCTTTGTCGGCGAAAATCGGTGGAAATGCGAACAAAATCGGCGACGATCACCGGCCGCTTCGGGCAAGCGCCGATGCGCGACTGAAGAGTGGGGGCGCCAGTGCCGCGAGAAGACGGCGGTTCGTAACACGGAGCCGCACGACGAACGGCAACGAAGGAGACCGAAGATCGACGAAGTGCCTCCGAAAGGAATGCACGCGGTGGAAACCGGGCGGGATCGGAATCGGGATCGGGTTGGTTTCGTGCGCGCCGGGTTTGAAGGCGATCCAAGGCAAACGACCGCTCTATCCTACCTAACCCGAAAGACGGAGATACGGAAAGAATGAGAGAGAGAGAGAGAGAGATAACCTCTCGCGTTCCGTTCCTCTATTCCGTTCCGTTCCTTCGTCCTTTCCGTTCCTCCATGTTCTTTCTCTTTCTCGTCTCGTCTTTATCTACATTGTCGAACGTTTCGCCTATATATGCGTGCCACCACCGGCCACTATTATACTCATTATCCTTCCTCTTCTTCCTTCCGTACCGTCGTCGGTCGTGACGAATGATACCGGAGGAATTTGGGTGAACTCGAAATTATACGTGTCTTATTTCTTCGGTTTAGTACCCAGTTGTTTTGGTTCGGTTTCATTCACTTTTCCGAGATTCCTCGGTCAATTCGGACCCTTTTTACCTGATTGATGTTGTTGTTCTATTTACGGTTTGTTAGCAAACCGATTGACGATCTCCAAATTGATCTGTACACCTCTATACAGTACATCATATTTGATTTTTACAGTCAACGATCTTCATGAAAACTAACGTGATGGTTAAAAAACTATGATTTGTTAAAATAGCCGCAAAATGCGATTTTGCGCCCACGTGGACACACCATCAAAAAGAAGGCAATAATTAACGTTTAAAATCCATCGATACTAAGTAGGAATCGTTCGAATCGAACTACCGTGACAACAAATAATTTGTACTCCTGGTGCAAAACATTATTTTGCGCCCTAGACTCT
This sequence comes from Trichopria nigra, assembly GCA_030522945.1. Taxonomy (NCBI): domain Eukaryota; kingdom Metazoa; phylum Arthropoda; class Insecta; order Hymenoptera; family Diapriidae; genus Trichopria; species Trichopria nigra. Next base: position 8,586 of record JAPYZR010000040.1, on the reverse strand, counting down.
AAAAATTCTATTTTTAAATATATCCTTAAACATATTGCCAAAGAATAATTCGACATAATTTAAACTATTTGCAAAAGATTTGAAATTATTCAAGATTTGTCATATTTCGTGTTGTACAGGCTTTTGCAAATCACAAGTTTTAAACTAATAAGCTACGTTCGCGCATAATTGGGAGTAAATTGACCCCAACTTTTGGGAGTAATTGACGTTGCTGGGTTTAATACGGGCAATATAAGGGCAACTGAACAGCGGTAAGGAATTAAAGTCGATGTCTCGTAAACAACATATCTAAATAAAATAAAAAAAAAAAAAAAACATTTCAAACAATTTTAAAGTCAATTAAAAGTAATACGAGTAAGCTTCGAGGCATTTTACTATACATAATTTCGGAGAATGGCTGCACATGTTGATATTTATTTTGGCCGAAGCACAAATTGTCTCTACAGCTTATCTTGCATCCTTTTCTAAATCCTCGGCATACAGAGAGAAAAGGATAGGTCATGGCGCACGATGTTCTCTCTCTCTCTCTCTCTCTCTCTCTCATGCAGGTAAAAAAAAATATACAAGAAAATTTTTGGTGTTTAAGTTTTCACTGTGCTACGGCCTAATTACTGACAATGGAAATTTAGCAACGCCACCTGTCGTATTATGTAGGCTTTTCTTTTTTGAACTTTTAGGTTTTTGAAACCATAATCCACCATAATAATAAAATAATCCCATCAATACTAAGATATAAAATTTTCTTTTATCCTTTGATACTTAGTATATTATTGTATATCGAAAAAACGATGAAATTCTTGGTTTTAAAATATAGTTAATTAATAGACAATAATTAGAACTACTTGAACCTCTAATATACTTTTCCGTCGGGCATTGTAACCCTCTTCAGAGAAAATTTATTACTGCGCCATAAAAATGTCAAAAAAAAAATTTGTGCCCTGTAGTCGAACGTATTACAAAGTATTATAAAGTTATAAATCAATAAAAAGTTCGTACATCTACTATTAATTACGAAATAAAAAGATAGTAATATTAGTAATAATAAACGTAAAAAAAAAAATAATGCTGCTTATTTTGTTTGTAATTTTAAATGAATCGTACAGATTCTTTTTATATATAAAATCGGCTCATAAAACAAAAGTAAAATTTTCTAAATTCAAAATGGTGCATGCAATGTTTTCTATTGGAACTACAAAATTTGCCTCAATTTGCAAGATAATTCGTACAGTTTTATACCAATAAGAAAATCGATAGCACTTGTTGGAACTATAGTACAAAAAAAAAAAAGAATTAAAAACAAATAGAATAAGACAAAAAAGTATAGAATTCAAATTTAAAAAGTGAAAGAAGACAAAAATGTCCATTTCATAAATTATAATATAATTATTTATTGTCAATGTTAAAAAAAAATATGCATTGTATTATTAATTTTTTTTTTTTTTTTACCCACGAAAGAAGAGCATCGCAGAGTTACAGTAAAAACCAAGTGAAACAAACGTACACGTCAAGTGATTAATTCGTACTTCACCCAAAGCGACCTATTTCGCTGTTTTCCAAGGGCTGAATAATGTAGCTCTTTCCTCGAGCGATAAATTCAGTCGCGCTCTTAAAGTACTACAAATTTATTTACTTTTGCAAAGAGTGGATAAATCTCTGTATATGGAGTGACTGCTGCACACGAGGAACAGTTACATCGTTACAGTTCTAATGGTTACAGTTAAACACAGCATTATGGTTAGCGCTACTACACCACAAGTACTATCATTTCGAATTAAAAAAAAAAGAAAAAAAGAAAAAAATTTAGTCAATTACGTTTGCACGTAAGTTAACGGAGTTTAACGCGACGAAAAAACGCAACTAATTACTCTTACTAGATGTTTTCAGTAGGTATTTAAATATAAATGAGACGATACGTAACTAATTAAATATTTAAATTACTTTATTTATTTCAATATGAAAATCGCATTCCTCGAAAGTTCCTCGTAACTTGTTGCATTTACAGGAGTGACGTTTCACTCCTTCAGTGATATTGAGTGATATTAAATGGTGGTGGGTGAAATTGAAAGGATCGTAAGAAAGCCATTCGTCAAGGACGGATGAAGACCAGAATTTTATGTGCTTAAATGTTTATGCGCGATAATCGTCGATCTACAAAGCAGAAGCAGAAGAAGAAGAAGAAGAAGAAGAAGAAGAAGAAGAAGAAGAAGAAGAATGCAATAAAAATATATATCAAGCTATAAAAAATGGGAATTACAATTCTTGTGGAATTGTCACTCGAACAAAAAATTATCATTAAATGTCCACGTTTCGGAACATAATTCAAATAATGACCGTCAATGAGATATTAATCCTATTGTTTCTCCTAGAATTTATATATAACAGGACCGATTAATTACAATTTGTTTACTTATTTAAAAAAATATAAATTATTTCAAGAATTATCCATTAAGTAAAAAAAGTAAACTACATATTGTCCCTAGTTTGTTAACGACGTTTCGCCAATCTTCTGTATGTAATCAGAAACCGTTGCATTTCGAATTGGCTATTGCGCAGCGAGTAGGCTACACCCAAAATGGGAATGCAATCTTGAGATTCTGCAATAGTCGATTATATCCAAATCGTGAAATTGGAGTTGCATTTCACGAATGTCGGGGCCAATATCTTCTAGAAATTAAAATTCTCTTTCGAGTCCTTTTTCACGATTCTTCCGATCCTTACGCAGATTCATCCCCAGTGCTGCAGGTGAATCTCGGTATACTTATCGGTGTGCAAAATCGACAATATGTTTTTTACCGAGAAAGTATCGCAACAATGTACCGATACTGACGTGATACTAACGTTAGTATACAAAGTTTAACATCGTGACTGCTGTAACGATGTGTTATCAACGCCGAGTCGATTTACGGCGTTGCACAAACTGCAAGTCTAGCAAAAGTTTACAGCAGGACTACTAAAATATAAAGACGGTACTGTCCAGGGACTGACCACTAGGTGGCCGTTGGTACCGATACATTATTGTAATGCCGGTATGGTACCGTGTAAATTTATGGCATTGCACAAACGACAAAATATTCGAAAAAAAAAACAGCAGTGTCCTTGCAAATAAAGACGGTATTGTCCAGGGACTGTACCGACTGTTATCATCGTACGCCAGTGATAATATATCGGTATCGATACATAAATGGCGTAGTTATAAAAGTGTAATATTGTTAGATCGATTTTGGGTCAATTTATGGTATTGCACAAACGACAAACGATGCCAGCAGGACTTTTAAAATATAAAGACGGTACTGTCCAGGGACTGTATCGATTGTCATCGCTTCTTGACAGTCGGTATCGACCCTAACTTGGCATAATTACAATTTGTAATATTGTGAGGTCCCGTTATAAAAATGTCTCCTTCGACCAAATGGTGCAGACAGCACTGCCCAAGGACTGTTGTACCGGCATCACGACAGTCGGTACCGATCTTAATATACCGATACTAACATTGCTGACATAAGTGTGACTTTGCGAGGTACCGTTACATTAATACATCAGCATCGATGCGTTAGAAGCTTAATTACAAAGTGTGATATTGTACGGTACAGTTACAAAAATGTTTTCGTCGAGGAAATGGTGCGGTACCTGCATTACTCCACAAAAGATACCGCCAATGCATCTATTTAGGTATTTGTACGAATGCCGGTACCGACCAAAGTCGACAACTGGATTTCCATAATTTTGAATCCAGTACTGCACAGTGCTGTCCCTGCTGTCTTTACTACCCGAAAGTTATATTGGTGCTGACACTGCTGTAGCGGTACCGCGCCAATCGTCATCATCGGTGCTTTTTTCGAACCCGTTTGGCTTCCTCTCATCTTTATTCGACACTGTCAGGCGCTGTCGCTGTAATTTGACGTTGACCTGAAAAAATGAAGAGTCGCTACTCCGGTGCAGGAGCGGGTGCACTTATATATATACACACGCAATGCTGACCAGTGCACGCGGCCCCGCCGCCAAACCAAGCGCATCAAGAGAGGGACAGACAGGGAGACCGAGAGGGAGAGAGAGAGAGAGGAACCGCATATAAATGTATCGGCCATCTGCCGCAGGTTCGTGGCCAAGGACGTCGGCTCCTGCCGTGTAGCCGCTGACCCGAGGTCGATTCAATTATCGTTACAATTAAAAACATCCCCGATATGTTTGATAACATTATTGATCGATATTTTCGTTATGCCCGGGTAACACGCATATGCCGCGTGTCGTAATTACGGATAATACGGCCGTTTATGCACCTGCGCGTAGTTCGCGAGATTCGCTTTCGCAAAATGACGCGATCGAGCGAGCGAGCGACGGGGCGCGATGGAATGTACCAGTTTCCGACCTCGAGAGCCTTTCTTCTCCTTTTCTGCCTCGGTGCCAGCCGCTTTTACTGTAAAAGCTTACCTCTCCCGAGACTTTTTAAAGTCTCCCTTTAATCCGCTGCTTCAGCGATTTCCTTCCTCGGGGTTTATTTTCGTCCCCCCTTCGTTAGAATCGACCCGATTTAACGTTACGGAAGATAATTGGAAGAAGCGCGACTTTTTTACTCGGCTATATATACTTGAAGCTTATTAAACTGCGCGGGTATAAATCGAGGCGATTTCATAATGCGTTTTTACCGGTGCGTTTTTAATTGAACCAGATATTTTTTCCCTATACTTTTCGGTCGAGCGGTCGAACGCTTTTGTCGCTTCGATCGGGCTGCAAATGCTCCGTCATGATTGTACGTAGAACGTTGGTCTCTTATCTTTCGCTGGAAATCGCTGATTAGCGTTAACATTTCGAGAAAAAAAAAGGAACGTTGAGACGTTTTCCTTGACTCTTCATTTTCATGCGAAGCGATGGTCACGTACTATAGCAGTTCCACCACGAGTCGGCCATTTTCAAAATTTCGACAGACATTTTGTCAACGGTTGATTCTTTTCCTGTTCAAATACATCAATCTCTTTTTAAGCGCTTTTCGGCGCGGAAAATTGCATTTTCCGACCTAGTAACGAAACGTTTCTCAATAGAATTTCCCGCACTCTATCAAGAAAATATCGTTCGATTACTCCCGCGGGAAGTTGCATTTCCCACACTCGTAAACGAACGTACCATTCCGACAATAAAGACCTCGAATCGAGCCGCGATTTTGCTTTTAACCATTAAATGCCTTTCTTTTCGCCCTCGACGCATAACAAAAAAAAAAAAAACAATGCTATCGCCAAGTATGGGAATGCCTCACTTCCTGCCCTTTCGACCCAATAATATTTCTTCGTTATCTCGACGTAACATCAACGGGTAATCCTTATCTGAATCGGTATCGGCAAAACGGCATCTTTTGCGCGCGATATTTCACGTTCGAATCTTTTTCCTTTTTTTTTAACCGTCTCTCGGAAATATTTACAACGCATTGTTTTTCCGAATGCAACGGGTGGTAATTAACGTTACACGCACGACGTGCGTACGTACGCGCGATTATTACGACACGATTGCAAGCACGCGCGGAGATGCAAATAATAATTACATATCCCATGCACGAGCACGCATAATTATGTTTCGTGTCGCGAATGGCCTTAGTGCGCTCGGTGACTTATTGCCAATACTAATATACCAACGTACGCGCAATAAAGCCGCTTTGAAAATCCGTCGAATATGGCGGAAATATAAGCTTCTCCCGAGCCCGAGTCGATTATCCAGCCGCTCCCTCCAATGAACGCTCCTATACGACAGCCCCTTGAAACGTTTAATAAAGGAACGTCAATTTTCGAGCAGAAATCTCGCGATATTGTGACACATGCTGCAGTAGATAAAAAAAAAAAAAACGAATGCTCAAGTCGACATCCGCGTGAGAATCATCGAATTTGGAGTTAAAACAACGCAGCACAATGAAAGCCGAATATGAAGAGAGTGCTCGAACTGCGAGATAAATGAAATTGAATAAGGAAATGCAAAGATGATTACACGATGGTGCAATGTGCGATTACGCAGATGCCACGAGATGCAGAAGACGCTCTCGAGAGCATGATGAGTACCGGTCGACCTTGAGAAGATACTCAGATCGGCAACACAATTACCGAACGTGATCTGATTTTATCATTCGAAATGCCGATCTCGTGATTTTCGGGGGAGTGACCCGCCGAAAGGTTCGAACGCGATATCCATCGTACGATCTTCGGACTGCGCGATCATTCTTTTAATTCCGATCGATGAGATTATTCAGGGAAAGAACCGCCTTTGCCTTACGTTGCAGCAAATGCCGCACTTTCCGCCCTAGTAATTCAATGCCGCACTTTCCGCCCTAGTCGTGCAATGCAACGCTTTCCGCCTACCTCGCGAATGTGGTCCGATGCGCGACGAGTTGTTGTTTTCGCCAAAGGTCGTTGAAAACATTGTCTTTCGGCGACAAACGACATTCAAGTGCGCGAGAAGAAGAAGAAGAAGAAAAAAAGAAAAGACACCGCGTGGATTCCGCCGATAATGGAGGCTCGCGACTTTTTTGTCGGCGCACGTGTGCGCACACCGGCACGTGTGAGAAGTCGAAGAAACGTCTGCGTCGAGATAATTTGTTCGTGTATAGCCACTGCAATGCACTACCTCGTACGTGATTCGTCCTTTCGTTCTCATTGGCTTTGCGTCGGCGTGTTTTTCTCTCTCTCTTTTTTTTGTCTCCTTTCATCTTTTTGTTCCCAATGCGTCGAAGGGGTCGGGGCTATAATGCGCTCGGCAGACTCGGCAACACGCGCGCGACTCGACCGCATTTTTCATTACGGGGTTTGCGATACATCTGCGGCCTTCGCGGTACGCGAATCACGAATTAAATTGAAGGGCAGACGGCCCAACGGAGCAGCCAGCCAGTTGCGGCGAATGACCACGCGTGATGGCACATACGGGCGATTTGTACTGCGACGATCTGCGCTTTATATTTGCTTTCTTGGATTTCACGTGATATTTCTTCTTTTTATTATTATTATTATTATTATTATTTTTATTTCGTAACAAAAATATTTTCATTATAGTTGAAAATAGCATTGGAAATATTGAAAGCTTATCCTATACTACGGGTCTGGGAGGGAGAGACAGAGAGAGAGAGAAGGCCTTAAAAACGCGGTGGTTTCACACGGTATAAAAGTAAATTATAATAATGAGGAATAATGAATACGAGCCCCGCGTTGCATAATCCGCGGTAATGATAATGTAGAATGTGGATAATAATAATGCATCTTTACGGCCGATAAATATACCGCGAGCACTTTTATGTTCCATCACGCCGGTGCGGCGGCGAGGGTCTGATGGAAAAGGAGCGCGCGCGCAATATATATCTATCTATAGGCGGTTGCATAAGGGACACGTCAATTTCGCCGTCTGTCAATCGGAGAATGGAGTCATTGGCGAGATCGTTCGATCGCTCGATCATTCGTTAGATCTCACTGATCGAGAGCCTCGAGTAGTTCCGCCGCCGCGCTGCGGATCGGTTAGGATTAGGGCAGGGGCAGGGCCCAAAGGACGACGGCGTGAGAGCAGTCGCGGATCCGGCCGATTGGATGCCACGTGCATTTTTTTAATGGTAAACAGATGAAAGTCCTCCGCATGGCAAAGTCCGCCAGGATACACGCTTGTAACCCGGCATGCTAAGCAAATGCTAATGTCGCCGGTGCTGATCTGCATACATTCGCCACGAGAGATTTCTCCGCGTTTTTCTCCGCGATGACACCCCCCATCCGCCTTGGCGTTCTTGATGGTGTGCGCGTTCCATTGTTTGGCAGTTTTCCAACGTGTCAATCAATTAACGTGCGGCTAATTAAAAAGCCACTGGCGAGATCTCACAGCGGTCGATTACCACTTATAGCGAAAGACAATGGAACCTAAGGATTTCTCTGATGGATCGGCACTCGCTGCCCGGACGATTGGCTAATATCGGAATCCGTTGCAATTGGCGGATGACCTTGGCCTACGTTGCAAAATGGCAATGCCTAGCATTGGCTGTCCATTGCCAAGGTCTGGTTTGAAAACCTAAACCTGTTAGAAGAACAGTACTACAGACATTCAGGATCCCAAATGATCACAGTTTATCATCGTTGGATGTTGTTTCACTCTTTAGTTCTATTTCTTTGTCATTGGTAAAAATCATCATCGTTAAAAAATGGACCGTGATTCAAGCGTATACATCGATTTCCAAAGAACGACTTTGATGGGATCAACGCAATCGCCAGTTATTGCGAATATCGTAATGGAGTATACATTGAGACATTTTTAATTAGAAAGCTTAATTTTACATTGGGTTTTTATTTAAGATACATTGATGATATACTCATTTCAAGGATAATTTTTTGTTACATATTTAACATGTAGTTTATAAAGAAAAAGAGAAAAAAAAATAATTTGTAATGCTTGTATTGACAATAACTTTTGCACTGTATTTGTTCTAATCTTGTAGGAGTTTATGTTTCTTGAGCCTGGTACTCTTGATTAACGTTCTTAGTAGATTATGTATAAGTTGATTGGGATGATTTTGTAGTCTATTTGTGTATTTTTTATAAAAATTCTTTATTTCTTCTTTGACTGATGGTATTTGCAGATCAT